>CM032230.1:130252500-130552500 GCA_019009955.1 Riptortus pedestris | reverse complement strand
AAGTTTTACATTATCATATATAACATACTTAAAATAACTTCTAATTTAAATTGTTATTTGATCTTCAGTACCTGATGTCTGGATGGTGGGGACTATACAGTTTCCGATGTCAACCCGTCGATTATTCCTACAGCCCCATAGCTCTTAGGGTAAGTAGCTGATTAATTTTCAATTCTACTAAGAATCCAAACTACCTTTCAAAATTATCTTTTATAATACACACATATTTTCAAAATAAAAGTACAAGAGTTTCGATATGCAACCTCAACTCAATTCAAATGAGCAACAAAGTAGGAGAATTAAACTCCTGAGAACCTCTGAAGTTGAATATTTCTCACTAGATTGCGTAAATTATTTGCATGAGGTGTGCGGAGAACCACTAAGGGCTCAGAAGGTTGAGATTTTCACACTCGCGCCTAGCAGTTAAAGGGCTAATAAATAAATTACACATGAATCAATTATTTTTATCAGTTATCACAACGATATAACTTAGTTATTATAATACAGATACTCATTTGGGATATAATTACATCACAGCTATGGTTTCGTGTTATTTGACTTTTGCATTGTATTAGAGTTTGATATACTCTAAATTTGGAATTCCGTAGACTTTATTTTTTACTAACCCATATACCTTCTATTCTCTTTTGATTACTTTAATATAAAATCACAATTTAAAGTATACTTTGGTAGGATACAACTATCATTAACATTATGTATTTAAATTTAGCCTGCAGTTTCTTCCAAATTATTTGTCCATCCATACTCTGAATTATGAGCCTTCACAATGGAACATCCTAGCTCCATATATTTATAGTTAGCTATCATTAATCTTCAGATGCTTGAACCAAGAAATTCCATTGTGATTCCTTATTATTATATATCATTGCTCTATGTTGGAAATGGTATAAAACTGTATCGTGTAAGCAAATGGTTTATATTACAATTATTGAAGTCTCCTGAAGGGAATTAAATAATATAGTCAGGTACTTATTACTACACTAATGTTTTGTACACATTTGGAATATCCTTGTGTCGAATCTCATATATTTCCTAATAAAAATCGTTACTAAATTTGAGGTTATTAAAATTTAAAACATAATTGGTAACCTTATTTCTTAACTGTTAATAACATATAACATGTATTTTAGTCATCAGACACTAATTGTCATAATTCTTTCATTTCATATGGTGGGGGGGGGGTCATATTGTTAGCTCATTTATAGATAATTTAGAAAGCAAGTTATGAGGCATGTATGGATTTTATATAATTCATCCCCTGAAAAGAGGACATTACTGGGAGCCAGACCTATAACTGGATATCTGACTTTTATTATTTACTATTTGCTGGGTGACCTTGCTTTGTTGAGGGTGGTCAAGTTTGCTATTTATAATTAATACTGAGCCTTCAACCAGTCTTTTTTACATATTTATAGATTTAATGCAGTTATAATAGTTATCTCTGTCTTTAATGTCTGATTAGATCTTGTTCCAAAGTTACTGGCATTTAAAAATGAGACCGTATATATTTATATTAAAATATCTGATGTGACACCAAATGTTTTTAATTTGTACTTTTATTATTAAATTAAATGTTTTACTGCACATCCTTTAAAATAATTTCATTTGAAAGTGACATCTCATATCCTCTGTTCCAACTCATTGATTCAAAAAAAGTTATAAAACACATTTTATGATGGACCAAAAAAAGATCCTACACATATCTTCTATATCTAATAGGCGCATGAAAATATACATAAACTGTAATAAAGTCATATTAAAATAGGAGAAGAGTACTGACACTACTGACTAGTGGCGCAACTTTTAAGGAAATTTAATTTTGTTTTCTATATAGAGAGTTCTTTATTATTTAACTTTTTTTTTTATTTTATTTTACGTCCACTTTATGCAACTAGGCTAATCGGGACGGGTTATCTACAGGTTACCATCCTTTTCTAGCCAGGGTGAGCCTAAGGAGTTTATTTAATGAGGCCGTCATTAAATAAATTTCTACTGCCCAGGGCGGGATTCGAACCCGCCACTCTAGGTCTGCCATGGGAGACCAATCCCTAACTCACACGGCCAACCCGTGCCCCTTATTTAACTTTGTTGTAGATAATGAAATAGTCGTTATACATTTTTTGATTCATATTATTTCCTGTTTGCTTTATTTGTTTGGATTTTATATAATTTATTTCTAATAAAAGAAATATTCCAGTTTGTATGCTATTAAATGTTTTTCAAATTTCATTATTATTCTCATGATAATAAAAACGCTTTATATTTTTCCAGATGGCAGCTACATGTTGGTGGTACTACTTCTCTAAGTTTACAGAGTTTTTTGACACAGTAAGATTCTCTTTATTTTTTAACTAACGATATAACCACTTCCGGGTCCCTTTGGTAGTCACCCAAGATTTAAATACATAATGTGTCTTACATAAAACAATGTGGAATTGAAAATGCCGGGGCGTTGTACCCACTCTGCTATTTATTAAAATTGCTCTGTTAAAATTTTAAACATAACTGAGCATTTGTAATAATGGTTATTAAATAGATAGAATAGCTACAATTGTACTTGGGACCACTTTTGAGAAAATAAGTCTTTATTTTTACGAAGTTTATAGTAAAAAATAGTATCCATGATCGTTATGACCCATAATGTTTTAAACAACAAATGGGGAAAATATACCATTATTCAGTCCCTAATGGTTTCCAGAACAGCACCAGGTACTTTACCCAGTATTTTATAAAGTAATTTATCCCTACTACCAAGACGGTTAATACAAATCAGCTGATACATTAAAAATGAGGGTTAGTATGAAAACCTATTGCGAAAAAGAATAGTCGGGATATGACAGAAGAAAATGATAATTATTTACAGAAGAAAGTACATTAACAACTCAATATTTATATGATATAATTGTTACTGTACTTATTCTGTAATTGATTTTTCAATTACAAATAATTTTTTTAATTGTTCTCTTTATTTGATTTTCATATACTTTTTGACTTCCAAGCTTTGAGTATACACAAAATGTCCTCTTTTTTTTTTATTTACATAATAAAACTCTACATTATTTCTTATACTTTTTCTCCTTATTTTTCAGCTCTTTTTCATTTTGAGGAAAAAGAATGAGCATGTGTCAACACTTCATGTGATTCATCATGGTGTAATGCCACTTTCTGTGTGGTTTGGTGTTAAATTCGCTCCTGGTGAGTATATCTCTTTTTTTTTCCTTTTATTTTTTTATTCCATTGATAACAAATTTATTGTCATGACATGCGTTTTAAAAATAATTAAGTTTACCAATCTTTTCGAGGTTTTTCAATATTAAAAAATGCCTTCTTGTAGCAGAAAATTTTCAATGCTACAATCCAAAAATACTTATTTGCTTCTGTTTATAAATAAATGTCTTAATTAAACGGAAAATAACATAATCCATTGGATAAACCCAGATTCATGAGTTTGATTCTCACTTGGTCGACAGGAATTTATTTAGTGAAATACTCACTAAATAAAATACATAGTAGCACAAGGTGGTCGTTAAACTAAACGTTAAAATTAATTAAAAGTTTAGATATTTAGAACTATATTATAAGCTGAACAGAATATTATTTTTGTAGTAATAATTTACTATTTCCTGTATTTGTTGTTTCAGGTGGACACAGTACTTTCTTTGCTCTTCTAAACACTTTTGTGCATATAATTATGTATACGTACTACATGGTAGCAGCTCTAGGACCTGAATATCAAAAGTAAGTAACTATTTATATTTTTTGAAGCATAGAATTTCAATACCATCCTGTCAGATTTTCCATTTTATTTATTACTGTTTTCCTTGAAGATAATCAACTATTTTGGTTGTACTCGTCATAATTTTAGAAAACGTTTCTTGAAACTCCATCGATCCTATCTAGCTGATGAGGAAAATGACTTTAGTTTAAAATGATATATATATACATTTTTCACTGCTCTAGTGGTCCCAATTTTTGTTTTCCCCAACAGCAAACTCAATATATAAGTGTTTCATGTAAACTGAATTTCCTTAACGGCTATAGTTGGCTATGGGGAGATATAAAGTTCAAAATATCTCCATTACGATGCGACAGATCAAAAAATTGTATACAATCTATCTTATTAGAAATTTAATTTTCTATAAATGTTGTTTTATACACTTTTTCTCTATCTTGAATATTAATTGATATTTTTACAATTCTTTAATTTTCAGTGTACTGTGAACCGACAATCTTATCAATTTTGTTAAACTATTGACACTCCACAATTGTTGATCCATACATTTTTTTGTAATTCAAATATTAAGCGAGTTATTCACACTTTCTTGTTAATCGTATTTTTATTTAGAAATAGAGAATATATTGTGAGATATCAATAGTGTGCTATACAAGCAGAAGATCCGATCCGCTTAGTTTACATAGCAAAACCCCTGCATGATAGACTTTTTATATTATGGATTATCACTAAGTGGATATGTTTCTTCCTGAAGTAGAACTCAATATAATTATTATTTATCTGGTTCCAGTTTGGATATTCTGGAAAAATCTTTTTATTTGAGTTTATTTTTGCTGTAATTGAGCATTATCTATTCAGAAGAGCTAGAATCTTACTCAAGCCATGAAGGCCTGAACAGATTTCCTATTATAATTAGGGCTAAAGTATCCTCTTATAAAAAGTCTGTCACACTGGGGCTGCGTAACTAAGCTGATTTCCCACCCGAAGGTTTACAATAGATAAATATGCATACTGGTAACACCACCACAAATATTAAGTGAATAAATACAGACGATAATAAGAAACCTCCAGACGGGAAGCACCTGAAACGTAAACAAAAGGTGTGCCAACTTCTTACAGGAAAGAAAAACAATTACTGAAATATATCAGACTATAACATATTAATTTTATTGAAAACTATTCACTATATCTAGTACTGTAATTTGTAATGGATCAAAATAATTTTTATCTCAATCAATCAAATTTTAGTAGTCCAAGAACTTAAGAGGGGGGGCACCAGAACATATTTGCATTTATCTCATATAATAAAGGCTTTGTGAAAACAATTTATGGTATTTATGCTTTGAATAATGTGGTTTATTACATTACAGAGTATTGTTCATATAACATGATTAAACGTGGGGGTTTACTGAAAGCGGAAAACTATAAAATCCAAATATTTCGGTTAATATTCTTGATACAGAAAATATGTATAGAGCAATATTTATAGACCGTTTAATTTGCAATAGTATCGGTTCTATACTATTTTCCGACTGACGTATAGTAACAGAGATATTTCAAATTTTCAAAATTCTTCTCTCTAAACCCCCCCCTCCCACTGGTCCGATTTCAACCATTAACAAACTTGATCTTTATTTTTATATAAAGCGATTAAATATTGAGTTTGGTAACAATAAAAAAAAAATTGCGACCGTATTGACAGACAAATACACGCGCGCGCACACACACACACACACACACACACACACACACATATATATATATATATATATATATATATATATATATATATATAATTTTGAGCGGACCTCATTTTCCTCATCTCCCTGAGTAGGATTGGTGGACATTTGAGGAAATTTTTCAAAATTGCGTCATGAGTATGACCTCAATAGTTGATTTCCCTTAAGGGAAATCTGCTAATAAAAAACATTGAGGAAATTTATGGTTACATCTAAATCTCAATTGAAAATGATTTCCAAATGTTTTTTCAGTTTTTGGAAGAACGTCTATCATTTAATGATTTTTTAGTAATAATAATAATAAAGAAAAATAATAAAAAATTATAAATTAAATATAGAAAATAATTGCTGCACTCTATTTATAAGTGGCATACACATTATCACATCGGATTAAAAAATAACATAGAACATGAGTTATATATTTGAGTAATTGCCAGTTTGACAGTCAAAAAACATTAACATGCTTGAGAAACTGATGAGTTAGTGTAGTCATGTGACAGACACCTGAAAGTTCTTTCAGACACTCCCTTATTCAGGCTTATACTTTAATTGTTATTCATACTGATTTCATGGAATAGTTCATTCTTTTCTAATCACTGTATAAATTTAATGCTTAATTTCTAATTGAGGTTAAGTTCAACTCTAATGAATTTTGCTATATTGTGAAAGTAAAATGAATCATATATCATTTTTATATTTGGCATGGCTTCTTTTATCCTATTCCTTTAAATTAATATTGTTCATTTTAATTGGATAGTATCTGTCTTATGATAAGAAAGCTATTTACTGTTCAATTTTAAATTTGAATTAACTGCTCAGGTCTTCTTAGCATTTTAGTCTTGATATGTTGGCTACAAAATATAATAAAAATGTTATTAAACAAAAAAATAAAATTCTCTTCTTTTTTTTCAGGTATATCTGGTGGAAGAAATATTTGACAACTTTTCAGATGGTGCAGTTCGTTCTAATATTCACTCACCAGTTCCAGACTTTGTTTACTTCTTGTAATTTCCCAAAGGTACAAAAAAAAGTGTACTTAATAGCTAACATTACACCTATTCCTTAGCTTAACATTAAACCTATTTCTAAGTCTGTAATGTTTTTATTCAAGCTCCACCTGTTTAGGCCTTTGATGATATTTATTTGCTGCACTAAAAGTATAATGCTCCCTGTTAAATTAAAACTGAAACCTACAGTAATTGTTGATTACAATATTCCCCTCCTGGATTATAGTCCCCCCTACAATCATCCCGACTGTATTTGCTTACACACTGTACCTCCCAATTTTAACGCAACCATGTCCACGGTCTGCTGTCTTATTTATACTTATTTTAACTCCTTGCACTGCTTGTAAAATCTCTTCTGCAGCACCAGCTAATAATGTAATATTACTACCAGTGGTTAAACCACCATCAACTTAAACCATGTGTAGTGTGGGTATGTTGAACATTGTAGTAGCCATGAGATCTGTCCATATTTTTCAGATTGCTGTTTCCAAGGTGAGGTTAAACAGTAGGGGAGAATGGGGTACAGTGGGACATAGGGCACAGTGGAACGATGGACTATTTTTTTTTATTTCTAACAATACCTGAGAATTTACTAGTTCGCAAGTTGGCAAACCTGCTTCTGATCATGTGGTGAAAAGCCCATCCCCTCCCCACAAGCACTTTTGGAGGGAACAACATAACCTCATTTTCTGAAGCCTACAGTAAACAGAAGGAAAGCTAAGATTCTTGCTATAAAACACTTAAAAAAATTATAAATGCCTAAAATTTTAGTACTAAAAACAAATTTAGAATGTACTTAACTGAATAAGGTATTAATTTTGGTCATTTTTCAAGAAAGAGTTTTTATATAATGTTTTAAAATTAAAAGTACCCTATGGGGCACAGTGAGACAATTCTTTTGGGGCACAGTGGGACAGTGTCAGACACACCCATTAAAGAAAGAATAGAGAGAGAATTTGATGAAAGAGAAAAAAAGAAGATCATGAAAGAAAAGGGTATGATAGAAAGAAAAAATAAAGTTGGAGGAAGGAAAAAATCTCATGTTAGTAAGAAACTAAAGCTAGAAGAAAGCTCTTCGGAGGATGAAGATGACGGCAAGAGTCTGAAACTGATGATGATTTGCAGCTTGAAGAACTTTCGGATGAAGATAATCGTGATAATTGATGTCAGTGATATTGTTTTGGTAAAAGTTTGTGGGGAAAGCATTGTCAATTATTACGTAGCAGAAATAGTTGAAAAAACTAACTGCAGTGATTACTGTGTTAAATATCTAAAGAGAATCTTGCCAGGGTTCAAATTTGTCAAAGGAGAAGAAAAAACTTACTTGGCATTAGAAAGTGACGTTAAATTAAAACTTCCTCCTCCTACAACACATGGTGCACAGGAAGAACAATGCAACAAATGTCATTTAATGTTGTCTAGTTTCTCATCTAACTTATGTAAAGGGTGTCAAATAATTTTTTTTTTTTACATTTGCATAATTATGCGAATAAAATAAAAATATAATTATGGAAGTAGGACTTCCACATTACATGTTAGTATATTTTTGGTTCTTTTAAACTAATGTTTTAATAGAATTAAAAACTCAAGACGAAAAACTGTCCCACTGTACCCCACTCTCCCCTATAGGTTGTAGTAGATCTCTTGGTCTAGAGCACTTATTGCCAGTCAACATTTCATATGCTTGTCGGATGTCAATCAAGAGGGGACTCAGGTTGACATGAGCTTCATATTCCTTTTTAAGCAATGGGATCATAGGGCAATCTTCCTGTGCAAAATTCATTCTGGGGGCTCCCAGGATCCCCCCTCCATTAAACCCTGACAAATATTCATCAAAAAGACTTTATAGGCAGTGTGAATATGTACTATGAACCTATTATTTTCATATTTAAATTAGTATCTTTTTGTTTATTAGGCCAGTATTCAATTCCCTCTATTCTGTTAGCATTTCTTCTTTTATCGACATATAGTAAATCAAGTTATTCCTATCCAATAAGCCTCCTCCCTGATATACACATCTCCTGTATACTCTGAAATTATTTCATCTGATTCATATCAGAGGCCTTAGCTTCATCTCTTCTCTCAGTTGGTCCATCCTATCGGGCCCCTACCAACTGGTCCTAGTATTAGGAGATCCTTAAAGTCCTTGACCCTAACACTTTTCTGTGGAAAAGCATCTATACATTTGGTCTTCTAACTAAATCTCTATTTTTCCATAAACTTTTGACATCCTTATAGAACTTCCAGCAATTGTATCTGAAAGTGCTTCTGCATCTTGTCGAGTTCTCTAATTTTGGATGCTCTTTTTATTTTATTACAAAATAAGTCTTTTCACACTTCTCTCTTCTCAGTCAGGTGTTGCATATGATTTGTTTTAAGTGCTTCCATTTGTTCTTGTTCCTTTCCATCACTGTTTGGCAACACAATACTTTCAAAGTCTCCTCTTTTATTACACTTCTTAACTTCCCCATCTTTCTTCTGCACTTCAGTGTACAAGGCTCTGTTGTTGGTAGTGGATATTGGAGTATTTCTGTGTAAATATTCTGAACAACAAAAATTTATCTGTTCCCTATTAGAATTGTCTTGTGGGATACAATCACAATCTCAGCCCCAGCTGCTACCTATACTTTCCCAAAACTATGAAACAATAAAATTTGTTGTGTTCCCTGTTAACCTAAACCACTGTTAGCAGCCCGAGCTGTTTATTTATTCTAAAACACAATTAGGAGTATACTGCAGCTGCACTAGTCACTTTGCTGCTCATTTAATAGAAAAACAGTATACTCCAGGCAATCAATGATGGTTGGAAGGTATGACATTAGAGGCTAAAAGAGTTTTACTCTTCTGAGAGGTGAGTGGAAAAGAGTTACTTAAAGTACGAGTGAAAAGAACTTGTTCATGTGAACCTACCCCTTGGAGATCTGTAGCAGCACCATCGAGTGAGTGAGAGAAGACTTCCTGGTACTAAGATGCCAAATAACTTAATTTGTATTATTGTGTTTTATATTCCATTTTTTCAAAAAACTAAAGATATAATTATTAAATTCATGTATATTAGTTTTAGGTTATTGATGTATTTAATTATTAAGTAATTACATCTTATTTTGTTTAGATTATGATGGTATGGATTGGAATCCATGGTGTCCTCTTCCTTTTCCTTTTCTCTGACTTCTACAGGAGTAAATACAGCTCTCAAGGGAAGAAAGGACATATTACCCCCAATGCAGGAGCTTGCATGGTACGTGTTAAATCTCTATTACTCTTGCTTTATTTCTGCCTCTTGTCTTGAAATAAGTACAAAAATCAAGCTTGTTTAAACACGGACTGGTGCATATGCTTCTCCGAGACCAGTAAAAATCATCTTAAGATTAGAGTAATAATCTAGATTAAACTATCTTTAGATTAGAGTACTCAAAAATATTGTTTGTCGTCTGCTACAAAACTAAAGAATTACATAAACATTAATTTACTAATGAATTATTCTGGCAGATATTTTTTTAAATAAATATATCTATAATATTACTCACTGGCGAGAGTCAGAAATTATAGAAACTATTATTCATTCATTCACTTTATTAAAACTCAACATTTTCCACATTCTATACTTCAATGCCTCATCAGGAGTATAATCCTTACTACCAAAAACCGAGACAGCCCATGGGCTAGAGAGACCGCTTTTGTCTATACTGATAAAAATACATCACCCGGTACCTAATACTACCATAAATCGATACATGGTTACAATTGATATTAGTATTATGTCATCAAGGATTTCTTTTTCTTCTTTTTCTATAATATCAGATTAGCATTGTTGGGTCATTCGTGAATTATTTATCTCTATGATTCAAATTAAATTCGTTGACTTCTAAAATTTGGATTAATGAGGTTCAACTGAAATTATCATTAAAGTAAAATATTTTTAATTTTTGTTAAAATATTATTATATTTTCTTTCTAGAATTGCATTCATCCCTGAGATGCTTTTACCTAAGTCATTCACTATAAATTAATTTGAACATATTTTTATTTTCAGCCTGTTGAAAATGACGGGAAGAATGGGAAGCCATTGGAGAATGGCTATACTAACATCTCTCATCACATTTCTTCGTGCTACAGTAATGGTGTTAATAATGGCTATCTTAGTAAAACAACGAAAGGAGACTAGTTTTTACTATTATTTCAGTTTTAATTTGATATGGTATTTAATTTTTCGAGGGCTTCTCTGGATGTTTCCTATTTAGAATGCTGTTAAAAAGGTTTCCTCTGAATGTACCTATTTAAATGATTCTGTACCAAAATTGCTTATAGGGATTGTCAAACCAAAAAAAATTATTGTGAATCAGAGTTTTGAGTTAAATGCATGCAGTGTCTCTTAGCTCTCTATCCTAAAATAAAACAATTAGAAATTTCTTCTTTCTTTTCTGTGGGATATCAAAAAAATAGAATATGTAAAAATTATTTATTTATTAATGAATTCAAATAATCTTTTCAATGATTGGAATGATCATTTGTTTTTAAAAGGAGTACTATCCATTTAATTGGTTTGCTCAAGTTCATAAGTTATGTAAGATATTTTTAAGGTTTTATAGATTTTTGAGATGATGCTCTCTGCGGCATTTTAGAAATGCCTGTATATAATGTTATTTGTAAATAACAACTGTAGCTTTTACTATTTGTAAGTTACTGTCAGTTTTTCTTTTTATTTTATGTAGTTGATATAATTGTGGTTTATAAAATTCTAGCTGACATTATTTTAATCTATTTTTTTTTTAATTTTATGTTTTGTTAGAACTAGATATTGACTGAGTAATACAGTTGGCATACACTTGAGTATTGTCCTTGCTCTTTTTACAACAAACTTAGAAAATATTTGGTGGAATTTGTTATCTTTATTAAAGGCACGAAGTATTAACTAACATTTGATATTTACTAAAAAAAAAAAAAAAAAAAAAAAAATCACTTGAATGTCATTTTCAACTGAAATTGATTTGAAATTAAATAAAATGTCAACTCAATCTTCTCATTGTTTTGTGTATCGTAATAAGTTGAAAAATATCAATTATTTCTAGTACTTGTGGATTTACCTTGTTTAAAAGGCTGTTATATGCTGTGTTGACTTCTTGATTGAGGAATTTTCAATATGATTTCAGCCTTTCTAAAATATGTAATATTTATGTTATATTTGGCTTAAGTTATTGTTTTCTGAGATACAAGCATATGTGTAAAAATAAAAATGGAAATATGATGTTATCAAATTTAAGAAAAGTTTGCTTTATTTCAATTTGTGTTTATTGAAAAACGATCAATTTCTCAACTGTATGAATGCAATTTAGTTTATATGCATATATAATTGTATAAATTATTTTTTAAATTATCCCAGATTACAATTAGTGAAAAGTAAGTAATTTCTGGTTAAAAAAAAAAGAAAATAAGTCTTTCGAAATAATGATTAAAATGTCCTGTGTGAATGTTAATCAATATGTTAAGTCATTAAAGGAAATCAATTTTTTTATTTTTTATTTTGGCTTTTTCATGACTAATTAATTAAAGTCATAGATCTTTTGAGTACTGGAACGTTTCAGAACCCAAAAGTACTAAGCTTATTTTTATTTAATTATTGAAAGACGCAGAATTAAAATTTTGTAATTGCTTTACCAACTAATCCTAGGTATAATGATCGTCTAAATTGCCAAACCTTACAGATTAAGTCCATAAATTTCTAACCTAAATAATCTATGTATGTAAAGTTTTGAATATTCAGCAATAGCATCTTGTAATTGTTTACACTAACAGATGAATTTCTAATATTATGAAACTACTGTCAATTTTCTATGCTCCTGTCATCACTGCCTAATTTTATTTAAAATAATAACACTGAACTTAACATTTTCCAAGTAAAACATTATTGAATAAAAATGAAATATTTTCATTTTGAAGTTGTTTTTATTCTGCAAAAGAACCATTAGACAATTTTTTGCTCAAATATAATTTTCTTTTATGTCTTTATTTAAAAAATTACTTGGCAGTATAGGGTTTTCCATTTCCTATTTCAATTGAAGAACATTTTAAAAGTAAAACACTATTTTCATAGTTACAAGGTTATATGAAATTATTAGTTTTCTTTTTGGCAGTATTGTAGGAGTGTTTGGTAAGATTTGTAATCATTAAGGGTTCTAAATATAATTTTAGTCAAATACAATCACGTTTATTTTTCATTCATCTCTGGTTATAGAGTGTAATTTTAAGTCTGATCACAACAGTTTGAGTGTGTCCCGAAGAAATAAAATAACAGTTGGAAGGTTTTAAAAGAACCAGAGAAAAATCCATATCTTGATTCACCACTATATAGAATTAAGGTTTCCATCGATATGTGATAATATAGCTTCTCTTCAATAATAAGTATTTTATAGTCGTAACAGTTGCATCCTTTTTGAGAAGCCTTCGAAAAACAGTTATTCTAATATATTATCTGAATTTTTGCTCTGTCATATGGTGAACATTTTTATTTTAATTGTGAGAGCATTGCATACGTACTAGTCACCTGACTAGGAAGGCAGGTAGCAAAAGAGGACCAAACATGAATTTGAGAGATGTATTTTGAAATGAAGATTAAAGGTAAATAGTAACTAATATTTCTTCATTGCATTGTTCCAGTGATAAACGATGCTATTTAGCATTAAAATGCATTTATTGGTAAGAGGCTGGTAGATATGTATACTATCAAAAAGTCAGAGGGTAGTAGAATACTACTTTATACAATTTAGTGATAATAATATTTTTTATGCCATTCCCATCCTTCCTTTTTGTAATTTATTTCTTCTTGTTTAATGCATTTATTAAATTTACTGAATTGAACTTTGATGCGAAAGGTCTGACATTTAATTTTATAGTAATTTGTTTGTGGTGTAATAACTCAGAAAGGAATAAGTGTCAACAGTAAGTCATTATTATCATTCAGAATATCTTAATCCTTCAAAGCGATGACCTCAATCTAATACTACCTACTGTTCTTTCTTTGTTTTAAAACTATTTAATTGTGATTACAGTATTTTGTTGTAGACCTATGTTTTACGAACTACTGTTCCGTTACAGCTATTCATAGCCTTTGATTTCTTCAGAATGGAAAAAAAATCAGGTATATTCGAATGGGCAATATGATGATTTAGTTTCATATGAAATCCAGGATATAAGGTGGATGCTGAAAATATGTAAACTTTTAAATGCAACATTAAGTTCACTGTACAAATAAACAGTTCTCTGTTTTCTGAAATATTATGTTATTTTCTCTTTTGTTTTTCTTTCTTTTTTTTTTTTTTCTTTTTTTTGTAATTTCAAACTAAAAGTATAAATTAAAATACGTCTGCTGTAATTATACGCTGTTTTAATTTCTGGTCGCTTTTTGTAAATTACCATTTTTGCTCTCTACCCTCTATAACAGTTCTGTATTTTTAAACTGTATATTTTTATAAACTAATTTAATCTTGTTTAATATTAATAGTTCAATTTTAAAATTAAATCATAAAAAAGAATAATTTATGGGCAGAAAAGGAATTTGATTGATAATACCAAATAATTCCCTGTAAAACACATATTAAAGGATTGTAAAAATGATGACAATCTTTGCTTATTGATGTTTTTATATAAATTGCAGGTGGGTTATTTAGGTTCTTGTATTACTACGTTTACTTTTTGTTACCAAGTATTATAATCAAAAGTAGACTTCATGAGGCAAGAATGTATTTCCTTTTAGGAACTTGTGATTTCTGCAGTTGTCCCATTTCTCCTTACATTGTAAATAAAACAATTTTTCAGAACCACAATTTGTTAAATATGTGTATATTATTAAGTAATTAATTAAAACTTTATTTGGTTAATATAGGTACAAATATTTTTAAACGAAACATTTATTGTACAATGGATTTATTAATTAACAGAAAATGCTTAATTTGCTTTGCTGTTATTACTAAGATTAGAAAGACACACATCAAATTAGGCATTTTTTTTTGTAATATTTTATACTTTATTAATGTTGATTTGAGGCTGGTCCTCGCTTAGTCAGCAGTGTCTCTTAGCTTATTGCATTTAAATTCCTATCAGTATTGCTTTGGGTCAAAGATGTGCTATCTCCTAATATTTGGGGGAAAATGAAAGAAAGGAAATAAACAGATGCATATTTTCTCTAAAATCTGCATGATACTAAATGTGCATGCACACCTTCATGTATTTGCGTGTAAACATTATAACGCACACATAAAAAAAGAGCTCTGCCTGAAAACGAAATTATGTAATTAACTAAATGTTAAAAAATTTAAGTAATACATTTCTTTACAGTTCATTAATTTAATAAAAAAATTGCTATTTTATGAGATACCATGTAAAAAAATATATATATATTTATGTTGATATTGATGGCTGTAACATACGTTGAATATTAAATTAAACATATAATTAGTGCCCTGAACATTTATTGCATCTAAGTATCTCTTTATAATGTATATATTAAGTATAAATATGTTATATAAAATATTTAAAAATGAAAAAGCTTTTGTACTGTAGGATATTGTACGTAATTATGAAAAGTATAATTGTCACCTGTTGTTTAGTAATAAATTTATTTAATAAACTTTCTCTTTTATTTCTATCCTTTTTTTTTTTTTTTTTTTTTACTTAAACAAAGTAAAGTAAGTATTATAATTGGGAAAATTTTCAGTATTTAGATTCCAACAGAATTATCCATTCTGACCTTCCCTGAGCCCATTTTGACTAGTTTTGACGTGATGCTTGTACGTATTTTGCATAAATCAAAAACAACTAGGCTTAGAACATTGAAATTTCATATTTTGGATTGTTTTACCATCTAGTTATGCACCTCTTTGAATTAAAATCAAATAAGAAAGAGGGGGATGAAAATATTACAAAATTCTTCATACCTATTAGAGATATGAAAAATGTGTATAGTCATTTTTGTTAGTTATAAAAAGATTACACATTATAATCTATGGATTTTTTTTCATCTGATGTTTTGGACTGAGATATATTACTTTCAAATGAAGTGAATGGAAACATTTAGTTAATTTTATTTAATAGGATTACAGGGAACTCATGTGTGACTTTTCCTCACCTCTGATTTTTTTTCCTTTAGTAATAAATGTTCATATTCTTTTGGGGTATCGTCACTGGGCTATCACCACTCTTCCCTTTGTGGAAGTATAACAATTGAACATGACGGAAAGGCAATGTTTGGTCTTGCATATTCAAATCTTTTTTAACTACCTTAAAAAATAAAAATATTACAATCATAATGAAGCTGGACTAATCATGACACAACATGGTATGAAATGTGTCATGGCTTTCCTGACTACGAGATAGTTATGTTTTGGGTATTCTTTTCTGTAACTAGTTAGATACAAATTCAATTTAACTAGGACTTTTCTTAATGACTGAAATCTCTTAATATAGGGGTCTAATTTCTCAGGCTGTGGCCATCACATCTTTATAAAAGATGATTTATATTCATAATGGTAATTAAAAGCAATTTGATGTGGACATCACAACAAACTCCCTTGTACACGTATTAAATTAAATAAAATGTTTTCCTGCACTTCTTTTAAAATTATTTCATTTGAAAGTCTTGTACGAACTATCTGTTCCAATGCAATGTATCAAAAAATATCATAGAAAATAATCATCAATTTTTTGATAAATAACATTTTTAATGCATGACGTTAAATTATAATAATGAAAAATATTACTTTTCATTTTTTAGTAAATCTAAATCCCTGTAATTTTATATTCATGGGGAAAAAAGGAGTCATTTTTTAATCTGCTTTTGCAAGTATGTGCCAAAGAAAAGATCTTAATTACATTTCCTTCCCTTTTTATTAACTTTTTATAAATTAACAAAAAACAAAAAAAAAACTGTCTACCCATACACACACATAAAAGAAAAATGGCCTTTTTTATAATTATTATCAAAATAATATTTATGATTTATTACTGTTGTTGTTTGTTTAATGCATTTATATGCTGTGACAAATTTAAAATTAAAACCAGTTTCTATAAAGTATTAATTCTATATATGTCTGAAAGCTGAAAAATAATTATTAGTACTTATAAAGTAAAATTCAGTATTAGAGGAGAATATAAAAAATAATCATGTGCTATGCAATATGTCAAATAAAAAACTTATATTAAAATATTTACTGATTATTTAATGTATTTTATTTCTTAAGTGAATTAAATTTATATATATACTAGCTCAGATACCCGGCTTCGCCCGGGAATTCATTTGAGGCTGGATGGCAATTGTATTTTTTTGGCAAGGCTTTACTTTGCACAATATTTTGACATTTACCCTTCCCAGTGTTTAGGGTTTATACCCGTCTTTGCTGTCGATTTGTTAATAATAAAATTATTTTTTTATGTAAGACTTCACTGTCCTCCATATTGTCATATTTCCCGTTTCCTGTGCATTATGCATAGATTTAAATTATTAAGGACAAAATATTATAATAATATATTATAATTAGAATTAATTATTCCAGGTGAGGTACCTGGTAGTTCATATTGAAAAGAATTGTTGAGCAAATTTCTCTAAATAACAAAATAAACAACTTTTGATTAGTGCATATTTGCCGAAACCTCAATAGGAAACGAAATATCACTTCTTTTAATTTCAGGTCTCCCTTATAACCCCCACTCCTGCCCGTCCCTAGAAATGTTAGTATGGCTTATTATAAGGAATGCGTTAGTGCTAATACACATACTGAGTTTTATTTATTTCGGTTGGGTCTTTTGTCCCAAATAAAATTTTTCACTTCCGCTATAGATTTCAGCGTATATCTCGTTTATAATTCAGTATACGAAAAAAGTGTATATAACAAAAGTCACTCTAAATAACAAAATAAACAACTTTTGTTATGTTCATATTTGCCGAAAAAGCAATAGGAAACGAAATATCGTTATTTTTAATTTCTGGCATTCCTTATAATCCCCACTCCTGCCTGTCCCTAGAAATGTTAGTATGGCTTGTTATAATGAAAGCGTTAGTGCTAATACATATACCGAGTTTTATTTATTTCGGTTGGGTCTTTTGTCCCTAATAAAATTGTTCACTTCCGCTACAGGTTTTAGCGTATATCTCGTTTATAATTCGGTATACGAAAAAAGTGTATATAACAAAAGTTACTCTAAATAACAAAATAAACAACTTTTGTTATGTTCATATTTGTCAAAAAACCAATAGGAAACGAAATATCACTATTTTTAATTTGAGGCTACCTTACAACCCCCACTCCTGCCCGTCCCTAGAAATGTTAAAATGGCTTATTATAAGGAAGGCGTTAGTGCTAATACACATACCGAGTTTGGTTGAGTTTTTGTATCAAATAAAATTGTTGACTTCCGCAGTAGTTTTTAATGTATAACTCATTTATACTTCCGTATATGGCAAAAGTGCATATAACAAAAGTTACTCTAAATTACAAAATAAACAACTTTTGTTATGTGCATATTTGCTGAAAAAACAATAAGAAACGAAATATCGCTATTTTTAATTTCTGGCCTCCCTTATAACCCCCACTCCTATTCGTCTCAGAGAATATTAATATAGCCTAAAGTCTAAGTTGGGTTAGTAGTAATACACATACCAAGTTTCATAAAATTTGGTCCAGCCGTTTATGCGTGAAAAGGTAACAAACAAACAAACAAATAAACAAACAAACAGACACCAAAGAAACAAAATGCAGTTATGGTGTCTATGACATGTGAAACGAAAAGTTATCGTGAAATTTCGCGAAAAAAATCAATGTACAGACAGAGGTTACAATTTTATATATATATAGATATATATATATATATATATATATATATATATATATATTGTACTTTTATGGAATAAATGAAAAATTACCATTTTCATTTCTAATAAGATGCTAACATAACGCTGCACCAACAACAAGACTCTGGTAGAGTGTAAAATGTCCCCAAAAAGGACTTAACTGACATTCAAGAACAATGCCTCTTGATTTGAAAAAGAAGGCATCACTAAATGGTAATATATTTAAAGATTTATAATACATTTAAGATAATCCAGTTCTTCCAGTTTTTCAAATGATAATTTGTCATTTAATAGAGATTTAATTTTTTCAATCTTATATGTGCATCCTTCCCTATTTATCAATTCTGTAAATAAATATTACATTTTAATTAAACCAAGGAAATTTTTTTTTAAATTCGTAAGTCTTTTTAAAAGGTCATACACCTAAACTAATCATTACTTAATTTTTTTTGTTATTATTTTTCATATTTGTTCATAGAATAGAATTTTTTGAGAAAATTCCAAATTATTTTGGTTTATCTCCAAAAAAATGCATAAGCACTCAAAAAGCCATTGTTTTTCTTTCATAGTCTTTTAGTTTGCACATTAACGCATAATTTAAAAAAAAGTTTGCTTGCTTAAGTATTCTGCCTCATGTGCAAAAGCATATTTGAAAAATTGGGGTTTCTTAAAAAAAAAAATTAATAAGGATGCAGTTAGTGAAATTTTGGAGGGGCTTATATTTTAATATGATCATCAATTTATTTTTTTCCTGTATCTCCATGCTTTTGTGAACACTTTAGTGAAAATTTTATCTTGATATGTTGAAAATCACTAAAGTTATGATTTTTTTTTCTAATACAATGTGTCCAAATAAGCAACCTTAAAAATGTCAGTTACACAAACTTTCTCAATATTTCAGCATTTTTTTTCACAAAAACTACTGGAGATATCAAAGTAAAATTTTATATTCTTCATAAGGAAGGTAAAAAGTGTTGTTAAAAAAATTTTCATTGAAATCTGAAACCATGGGTGACATTTTTACATTTTGCTGGATGATTTGAGATGGAATGACCCAGCAGATAATAACGTTGAAATCTGAAAATCAAAATTTTTCACATTGACAATACTTCCTTTACTTCATACAAATAAGTAGTAGAAAGAATGCCTCATTTCCTATGAGGTCCTTTTCCATTTCCCCCCACTTTGCCATTTCATTGCTGGTAAACTTCAAACATGAGTTGTAATTTATAAGCAAGAAATTTGTCAATACTAAACTTGTTTAGTCCAGATAGAAATGTGAAACAAATAATTTTTGTAAAGCTCTGGGATCAAGCTTTCAAACGATATGCAATGGGGTGATTTTCAAATAGAGTACACTATCGAGAACAAAGTCCTTGAATTTCTCAAAATTGATGAAGAAAATGTAATTTCAAAAATGGTTGCAGTGCTACTACAACTCGAAATGGGTCTTGGCTTACTCTACCTTTCAGCCATTCGGCTCAATTTTTTTCTGATGCGTTCCTATTATTGGCCTGCAATAAATATCTGGTCTTTGACACTATTTCAATCCACCCATCTCATCTAAAACTTTCCTTGTTTCATGGCTCCTCATTCTAGTAGCAGTCCCCTTCTGAGCCTGAATTGATTTTTCTGACAAAGTCTGGCAATGAAAAAAACTATCATTTATTTCCAAACCCATACCATTAAAAAAACGTGTTATTTTTGTGTAATAATCATTTGATGATGCATGGTGGCCAACAACACTACTCTTAAAAAGCCCATCTCGCAGGGGCTGCGTAAACTAAGCAGATTTCCCACGTACTGGTATAGCATACTGGTGATCTCATCTAATCACATATTCTCTATTTCTATGTGAAAAACGGTGATAAAAGAGTTGGGGAGGGGAATATTGAAGGCTGAAAACAAAAAAGTACAAATAACTAACTTAATACTTGAGTTACAAAAAATTGTATACTGCAGCAATTGTAGAGTATCAATAGCTTAACAAGATTGGTTCTTTAACATGCACCTTATAATAAGGGAAATATTTTCAATTTCCAAAATGAAAGAAAATCTGCAAATGCAAATATCTTGCAGGCGTGTGTTTGAGAGAGAGAGAACACTTGTCAAACTACATACCATCTTGGAGCCGAAAGGACTATAGGCTCTGTTGTCATACCTATCTACACAAGACCATCGTTACTGGCTGTTGATGGAGTACAGCTGGCATTGTGATTTCGATGCGATAGTACCATCTTCCAAAGTTGTACTGAGTTAGTTGTCCGTCCCTTAAGGGAAATCAGCTATTGAGGTCATACTCATGACGCGATTTTCTTCAAATGTCTATCGATCCTACCGAGGAGATGACGAAAATGAGGTCTGTTCAAAACTGTATATATATATATATATATATATATATATATATATATATATATATATATATATATATATATATATATACTAGCTCAGATACCCGGCTTCGCCCGGGAATTCATTTGAGGCTGAATGGTGATGATATTTTTTTGGCAAGGCTATACTTTGCACAATATTTTAACATTTACCCGTACCAGTGCTAAGGGTTTATACCCGTCATTGCTATGGATTTGTTAATAATAAAATTAATTTTTTATGTAAGACTTTACTGTCCTCCATATTTTCATATTTCCCGTCTCCTGTGCATTATGCATAGATTTCAGCTATTAAGGACAAAATATTAACATTGATTTGAATTAATTTTTCCAGCTGAGGTACCTGATAGTTCAAATAGGAATGAATTGTTGAGCATATTAATATTGATACGCAAATTACTTGCTCCACACATTGTTCCTGGAGAAATGTATAATAAAAAAAGTTAATCTAAATAACAAAGTAAACAACTTTTCTTATGTGCATGTTTGTCGAAAAACAAATAGACAATGAAATATTGCGAATTTGTATTTCAGGCCTCCCTTATAATCCCCACTCCCGTTCTAGCCAAAACATGTTAATATAGCTTATAATCATGTAAGAATTAATGCTAATTCACAGAGCGAGTTTTGTTAAGTTCGGTTCAATCGTTAGCGCCCAATAAAATAGTTGACTCCCGCTTTAGTTTATAGTTTATATCTCGTTTATACATTGTTATAAGACAAAAATGAATATGACAACTTTTGTTATGTTCATATTTGCCGAAAAACGAATAGAAAACGAAATACCGCTATTTTTAAATTCAGGCATCTCTCACAACCCCCACTTCTGCCCGTCCCTAGAAATGTTGGTATAGCTTGATATAATGAAAACGTTAGTGCTAATGCATATACCGAGTTTTATTTGTTTCTCGGTTTGGTCTTTTGTCCCAAATAAAATTGTTCACTTCCGCTATAGGTTTGGGGTATATCTCGTTTATAATTCGGTATAAGAAAAAAGTGGATATAACAAAAGTTACTTGAAATAACAAAATAAACAACTTTTGTCATGTGCATATTTGAAGAAAACCCAATAGAAAACGAAATACCGCTATTTTTTATTTCAGGCCTCCCTTACAACCCCCACTCCTGCCCGTCCCTAGAAATGTTGGTATGGCTTGTTATAATGAAGGCGTTAGTCCTAATACACATACCGAGTTTTATTTAGTTCGGTTGATTCTTTTGTGCCAAATAAAATTGTTCTCCCGCTATAATTTTTAGCGTATAACTCATTTATACTTAGGTATAAGACGAAAGTGTATACAACAAAAGTTACTCCAAATAATAAAATAAATAACTTTTGTTATGTGCATATTTGCCGATAAACCAATAGGAAACGAAATATCGCTATTTTTATTATCTGGCCTCCCTTATAACCCCCACTCCTGTTCGTCTCAGTGAATATTAGTATAGCCTTAAGTCTAAGTTGGGCTAGTAGTAATGTACATACCAAGTTTCATAAAATTCGGTTCAGACGTTTATGCGTGAAAAGGTAACAAACAAACATACACGAAAGAAACAAAATGCAGTTATGGTGTCTATGACATGTGAAACGAAAAGTTATCGTGAAATTTCGCGAAAAAAATCAATGTACAGACAGAGGTTACAATTTTATATATAAATATAGATATATATGTGTCTGTTATCGCTCTAGCGGTCGCAATTGTTGTTTTTCTTTACCAAACTTGATATATAATCGTTTTATACAAAAAGACAGATCAAGTTCGTTATCGGCTGCAATCGGACCAGGGGGAGGGGGGTTAAAGGGGGAGAATTTGGAAAATTCTTAATATCTCCGTTATTATGCGTCGGATTGAAAAAATGTATGGAGCCATTCTTATTGCAAATTTGATGTTCTATAAATGTTATGTACATTGTTTCACTATCTTGATTATTAACTAAGAAATTTGCATTTTTTAGTTTTCGGTCTTCAGTAAACCCACTTCTACTCATGCACGTGGGAAATCTGCTTAGTTAACGCTGCCCCTGCGTGACGGACTTTTTTATACATCTGACCCTCATATTAGGTTGTTTACTTATTAGCCCGGGTATATTTACTTACCTCTTAGGTCTGTCAAACGAATGGTGGGTTTTACCTAGTGGCCAGGTAAATTGGTATCGTGTAGTAAGGTTGTTCATATCCATAATAGGTTGATTTCATTTCTATGTTACTTGTGTTTTGGTCTGGTATAGTTAGTTGCTTGTGTATAAGCACGGGTTTAATTTGTAATGTTTGCACAATCGTTGGGTATAAATTAAATCTAATATTACATATTTAAATAGAATCTGGATCTATGTTCGTCGCCGCTTCATCTGTTGATACTCCAGCGTGTGTTCGTCAGTTGGCGTCCGATTAATCCGTTTAAGTAGTTGCAATGGGGATACGGATTTTATTTAATTAATGAGTTCGTCTCTAAATAAATCCTTATTTCCCAAGCGGAAATCGAAATCGCTACTCCAGATTTACCATGTTCCGTAAAAATGTTATAGACCCAATCTTGTTAACTGTTGATGCTCCCCAATTGCAGTAATGTGCATTTTTTCGTAACTCAAATATTAAGATAGCAATTCGTACTTGGTTTTCAGTCTGCATATGTGGTGAGATGAGATAACAAGTGTGTTATACCAGCACGTAAGAAATCTGCTTAGTTTACGCAGCCCTTGCGTGACGGACTTTTTATTTAGCGAACCCACATTTTTACTCTTATATTAATAGTAAGTTATTATTATTATTATTTATTAACGTCCACTTTTTGCAACTCAGGCTAATTGGGACGGGTTATCTACAGGTTACCACCCTTTTCTAGCCAGGATGGGATTTAGGATGTTATTTAATGAATTTCGCCACTAAATAATTTCCTTGGCCCAGGCAAGAATCGAACTCGCCACTCTAATGTTGAGGAATAATTGAAAATTCGAAATATCTCGGTTACTAAGAGTCGGATCAAAAATTTTCATATCATCAATGTTGTCGAATTTTAATTTTTTGCAACTATTGGTGTATTCATGTTCTTTTCCGACTCGAATATTAACGGAGGGTTTTGTGTTTTCAACAGATTTCTCTTAAGGGAAATCAGCTAGTGAGATCGTGCTCGCTACGCCATTTTTGAAAAATTTCCACAAATGTCTATCGGTACAACCTAGATGACGAAAACGAGGTCTGATCAAAATTGTATACTTATATTTGTCTGTTGCCGCTCTAGCGGCATCAATTTTTGTTTGATCCAAATAGCATTTTAATTTTTGAGTGCACCAAAAAGCATTTTAATTCCTGTTTAGATAGGCTTCTTACTGAGAGGGAAATAGAGAATAGATGCTGTGATAAGATCATCAGCGTATCATATTGGAATATTTCTATATATCGAACTAGAGCTCGTGGGGCTTGGTTTACGCTGCGCCTTGACGGTTTTTAGCAGATTTAGCTCACGGGAAATCAGCAATTTAGGTTGTAGGTTGGGATTTTCGAAAATTTCTTCAAATGTCCATCGAACATCCACCCAGGAGATGACGAAAATGAGGTTTGTTTAAAATTATATATATATATATCTATATATATATATATATATATATATATATATATATATATAAAATAGTTATAAACAGGGGCGGCTTAAGGGCGACTGCCCGGGGCGACGCAGCCAGGGGGGCTACCAAATGCCCAAGTAGTGAAAAATTTCGTTTGTGTTTGTAAAATATACGTATATGTAAAACTACTAAGACTAAAATCTTCATTTGTTAAACCTCTTTTCAACTAACCTTTTCAACGAAAAACGTATAGCCTACTATAATGTATGCAAAAAGGTGATGGCCTACATACTTTTTCAGTCATCTTATTTTTTCACTTGAAAATATGATAATATTTTGATTGATAACTACCACTTAAGATGCCTCAAAACTCAGTATTCTAAACCCTATTTTGAACAAATTTCCGGGGGAGCGGCCCTTTTTTAGGGGGGGGGGGCGACAATACGGTTGTTTGCCCGGGTCAGTAAAGTTAGGAGTACGATCTTCCAAGAAGAGTTTTGAACCTTAAACCGAACTCAAGAGAACTCCTTAGAGACCATAAAGAAGACATAAAAAGGCTTTTTGCATTTTTAACTGAAACTTGTTTGTTCCAAGAAATATACATAGATCCATCTACCGCTAATGACAAAAGTAAATGCGGTATATTGTAATAAATAAATAGGGGTAGCATATTCTGGATTTTTAACTTGGGAGACGCCATAATTTATGGCCTCCAATTAATAATTAATATTGAGATCTCAAAGATAAGGCTCAGATTATGTATAAGTAAATATCGCCAATTATCGTAAAAAATAAATAACTAATCATCGTTGAATAAAAAAGGAAAATTTTGGGTTTCTTACTAATAATTTGAAGAATTTGAAGTGGGTAGTGTGAGGAATTTTGACAACCACCTACATTACTCGTTATGATTTTATATTTATCTTCTGCGTGCAAATAACCATTTGCAGAAGAAAATCTACTCCTTAGAAACAAATACTAATCAAAAAAATACTGAATGAAGAACGGCTAAACACAGACAATAGTTGGAAATGTATTTTAATTCACTTGCTCTAGGGTCCGTGTATTGTGAATTACTCCAAGCTCAACATAATCAGTTATCATATAGCCATTGTATTTCAATAATACTCGCGAGTTCTGGGATTTTAAATATTTTCAATCAAAACCTAATAAAAAATCCAGTAATTTCGGAGTATGGGGGATTTATTTGAATGAGCAAATTGGTATTTATTAACTCGAAAGTATCATTTAAGCTTGAATTATACAGTGAGCTTGGTCGTCCGATATTTAGGACTTGGTGGAGTTTGAAAAACTACGGGGAAACATTGAGTTATAAATTCAAGAAAATAATTCAGACCGAAATTCTGAAGTAAACACAAAACACGCATCTGTAACTGATTGTTATTGAGAGTAAGTAATATTTAGGAAAAAAAAATTAAAAAAAAAAAGTTTTAGAGTTCAGGAAATGTTTGATCTCTTTAAATATGAATGAAAATCAACGGTGCTCTTTGATTGATGGCCAGGGTGTTAGAAGCAGTTGGTTCGAATAGTTTTCTTCCAAGTCGCATAGTATTTGTGGTTCAAGAATTACATATGCTCATGTTCAACAAGAGATATCCAATCTCCATGGAGTTCTGAATTGATGGAATAAGAACAGAAAGAACACTTCAAATAAGAACAGAAAGTAAAATTGAATTTTTCCAATATCTGAAATATAAATATTACTTATAACAGCTATTTTCTCTCCGAAAACCGGCAGACTTATTCCCGAAAAGTGCCTCATATATATTGAAGCTCTAACTAAAATTAAATTTGAGGTATTTATAATCTTTATAGGAGTACAATTTTGTCAGTTTCAATATTGTTGGTAAAAACTATTAAAATAGTAAACAAAATGACACTAAAATATTAAAACTAACACAATCTAATCAAAAAGTCAGTCAGTAGCTACTTAAACTAAGCAGAATTCCCACGTGTTCGTATAACAAATTTTTAATCTCATATTTCAATGTAAAAAACATATGTATAGAAGGGCGAGGGGGAGGGGGGGGGTTATTAAAGGCCGAAAACAAGAAAGTATGAATAACTCGCTGAATATTTAGGTTACGAGAAAATACATAGAATAACAACTATCACAAGTTTATCAAGATTGGTCCTACAACATTTTATGATCCGACTCATAATAGCAAAAATATTTTGAATTTTCGATTCCCCCGCCCCTCTAAACCCACACTATTCCTGGTCGGACTTCAGCCAATAATAAATAAAACGATTAAATATCGAATATGATATAGATCAAATAAAATTTTACGAGACACGAACATAAAATCTTAATTGATAACGCCTTCACGCAACAAATTTCTATGTATCTCGAATAACAAAGGTCCCTTGTAAACAATATTTGATATTTAAGCTTAGAATAAAGTGGTACATGGTAAAACTGCTTATTAGCAGATTTCCCTTAAGGGAAATCAGCTGTTGAGGTTGTACTCATGACGGAATTTTCGAAATTTTTCTTCAAATGTCCATCGATCCTACCCAGGAGATGACGAAAATGAGGTCCGTTCAAAACTGTATATCTATATATATATATATATATATATATATATATATATATATATATATATATATATTGAGTTTATACTTTTAACAGCAAAAATAGAGTCTTTGGTTCCACATAATTGCAACTTATGACCTTGCAACACGTCCGTCACAAATCATAATTTATTTGCCATAGCTCTCTCATCACTGGCTGATGACCGAATACAGCTGGCATTGTGCTTTCGATGTGAGAACACCATCTTCAAGATCGTCAAAAGTTGTAATGAATCAGTTGTCCATTAGTCGGTAGGTTGCATACGTCTGTTATCCGTTTTAAGTGGTTTACTTTTTAGTCCGGATCAGTTTGTTTACATCTTAGGTATTTCAAACGAAGAGTGGCTTAGCGTTTGTCCAGGAAAATTGTTCTCCATGCAATGGGTCTTTTTTATAGTCAAAGGTTGTTTACGTTTTAGAGTGAGAAATCAGATATTGAGGTCTTTCTAATTACACGATTTTCGAAAGTTTTCCTTAAATGCTCATCGATCCTACCTAGTAGAATACGAAAATGAGGCCTGTTCAAACATATATGGGTCTGTCAAGTATATATGCATATATATATATATATACATACTAGCGCAGATACCCGGCTTCGCTCGGGAATTCATTTGAGGCTGGAATGGTAATGGTATATTTTTGGCAAGACTTTACTTTGCACAATATTTTGACATTTACCCGTTCCAATGTTTAGGGTTAATACCCGTTGTTGGCATTTGTTAATAATAAAATTATTTTTTTATGTAAAACTTCACTGTCCTGCATATTGTCATATTTCCCGTCTCCTGTGCATTATGCATAGATTTGAATTATTAAGGATAAAACATTGATATACATTTGAATTAATTTTTTCAGGTGAGGTACCTGGTAGTTCATATTGAAAAGAAGTGTTGAGCAAATTTCTCTAAATAACAAAATAAACAACTTTTGTTATGTGCATATTTGCCGAAACCCCAATAGGAAATCACTATTATAAATTTCAGGCCTTCCTTATAACACCCACTCCTGCCCGTCCCTAGAAATGTTAGTATATAGCTTTATTATAATGAAGGCGATAGTACTAAATCACATAACCAGTTTGGTTTAATTCGGTTGAGACTTTAGTGCCAAATAAAAATGTGGACTCCCTCCTTTAGTTTATAGCGTATAACTCATTTATGCTTCCGTAAACTGCAAAAGAGCATAGTACAAAAGGTTACTCTTAATAACAAAAAAAAACAACTTTAGTGTATGTGCACTTTTGTCTGAAAAAGCAATAGGAAACGAAATATCGCTATGTTTAATTTCAGGCCATCCTTATAACCCCCACTCCTGCCACGTCCCTAGAAATGTTATAATGGCTTATTATAAGTAAAATCGTTAGTATTTAATTTCACATAGCGATTTTGTTTTAGTTCGGTTGAGTCTTTTATGCCAAATAAAATTGTGGACACCCGCTAAAGTGTTTAGCGTATAACTCATTTATACTTCCGTATACGGCAAAAGTGCTTATTAACTAAAGTTACTCTAAATTACAGAAATAACCAACTTTTGTATAATTTTGCATAATTGCTGAAAAAGCAATAGAAAACGAAATAACGACTATATTATTAATTTCAGGCCTCCCTTATAACCCCCACGTCCTGTTCGTCTTACAGAATAGTTAATATAGCCCTAAAGTCTAAGTTGGGCTAGTAGTAATATACAGACCAAGATTTTCCTAAAAATCCCGGTTCAGCCGTTTTAAAGCGTGAAAAGGGTAACAAACAAACAAACAAATAAACAAACAAACAGACACTAAAGAAACAAAAAGCAGTAATGGTGTCCATGACATGTGAAACGAAAAGTTATCGTGAAATTTCGCGAAAAAAATCAATGTACAGACAGAGGTTACAATTTTATATATATATACTAGCTCAGATACCCGGCTTCGCCCGGGAATTCATTTGAGGCTGAATGGTGATGGTATTTTTTAGCAGGCTTTACATTGCACAATATTTTGACATTTACCCGTCCCAGTGTTTAGGATAGAATTATTTGTTCGATAATTCTTCACAGTCTTCGATATTTTTATATTTCCCGTCTCATACATGTAAATATGGTGAATTTTTATTTCAGGCCTCCCTTATAACCCCCCTCCCGTTCGAACCTAAAAATTTTAATATAACTTATAATCATGGAAGAATTAATGCTAATTGACATACCGAGTTTTGTTAAGTTCGGTTCAGCCGTTAGTGCCCGCTAAAGTTTTAACGTATAACTCATTTATACTTAGGTATACGACCAAAGTGTATATTACAAAAGTTACTCTAAATAAAAAAACAAACAACTTTTGTTATGTGCATATTTTCTGAAAAAGCAATAGGAAACGAAATATCGCTATTTTTAATTTCAGGCTCCCTTATAACCCCCACTCCTGCCCGTCCCTAGAAATGTTAGTATGGCTTATTATAAGGAAATCGTTGGTATTAATTCACATAGCGAGTTTGATTTAGTTCGGTTGAGTCTTTTGTGCCAAATAAAATTGTGGACTCCCGCAATAGTTTTTAGCGTATAACTCATTTATACTTCCGTATACGGCAAAAGTCATATAATAAAAGTTACTCTAAATTACAAAATAAACAACTTTTGATATGTTTATATTTGCGGAAAAACCAATAGGAAACGAAATATCGCTATTTTTAATTTCAGGCTTCCCTTATAACCCCTACTCCTGCCCGTCCATAGAAATGTTGGTATGGCTTATTATAATGAAAGCCTCACTGCTAATACACATACCGAGTTTTACTTAGTTCGGTTGAGTCTTTTTTGGCAAATAATATTGTTGACTCCCGCTATAATTTTTAGCGTATAACGCATTTAAACTTCGGTATACGACAAAAGTGTATATAACAAAAGTTACTCTATATAACAAAATAAACAACTTTTGTTATGTGCATATTTGCCGAAAAACCAATAGGAAACGAAATATCGCTATTTTTAATTTCAGGCTTCCCTTATAACCCCCACTCCTGTTCGTCTTAGAGAAAATTAATATAGCCTAAAGTCTAAGTTGGGTTAGTAGTAATATACATACCAAGTTTCATAAAATTCGGTTCAGCCGTTTATGCGTGAAAAGGTAACAAACAAACAAACAAACAAACAAACAAACAAACAAACAAACAAACAAACAAACATACACGAAAGAAACAAAATGCAGATATGGTGTCTATGACATGTGAAACGAAAAGTTATCGTGAAATTTCGCGAAAAAAATCAATGTACAGACAGAGGTTACAATTTTATATATATATATATATATATATATATATATATATATATATATATATACATATACTTGCCAGTCACCTCTCCAGCGTATCGTAACCAACCCCGAAAATATGTCCGTTTCATGCCAAACTGAAGGACAAGTTCTTTAATTCCAGAAATTGGTCTAGTGGAAGGGAGAATTTAGAAGGGAGTAATTTCAAAAATTTAACATATCTACGTTGTTATACGTCAAATCAAAAAAGTGTATTGAGACAATCTTATTCCAAATAAAATATACTATAATTGTTGTTAAATACATTAATTCAGTTAGTTAGTTTCCAGTAATTTTTCCCTCTCCTACTCTCGCCATATTATCAATGAACTGTTATATCATAAACCCATTTAGTCAAAGCTTAAATACCAAATATTGTTTTCATTCGACGTTTACTGTGCGAGATACATGCAAATGCGTAGAATGACGCCGCCAGCAATTAATCTTTTACACGCCATTGTTCCAGAATTGGAACATATTTTTAGAACAATTTTTTCTGACCAACTTAATTATTATTTTTTTTGGAAAAACAATTTTTTCACCATCACAACAAAGATTGAAAATATTTTTTTTTAAAAATTTTTCAATAAGAGATTTCATCACTTTTGTTTCGGTAAAAAAAAGTTAAAGTTTATGATTTTTCAATGTCGAGAGGCGTGCGTTGAATTATTTTTTTTTTTCGTTTTAATTCTGTAGCAATAAAATTTAATTTTAATACCGATTTAATTAATTGTGATAGAATTACTGGAATATAATGCACTGAGTATAAAATGTAAATAAAAAAATGGTAAAAATCAAATTTTAAACTTATTATAATTTTAATGTTGCCAACATATTGAACAATGGCATGCTTCCTCCTACAAGAAATGATCGTTCTATTCATTGTTTCCTATGTTGTTTGCTTCGTACAAAACTGAACACGAAAATTCATGGAACTACTAATTGCTTTTCTAAGATCTTCAATTTTTTCTTGTTATAACTCCTTAAGCGATAGAGAAAATCTGCGTATTTTCTTTTTATAGTTTCTTAGAACACATATTATTGGAAATACTACGCCAAACATCCTTTGGTGTAGTTATCTCAGTTATTACTGTGTTCTTGTCGTAACCGCATCGCGTTTCTTTCTCTTATTTTATTATAGTTTAAGTATTTTATTCGTGGATTTTCTTTTAAATTATCTATTACTAAAAATGGAATAAATATTTCGTACCGTGGAAGAAGCAGTGGAATATTTGGACTACCTAAAATCGTTGAGTGATCCTGAATCGGGAAACAGTTCAGATGAAGAAATAGATATTTGCCAGCTTCCTCCTGACGAAAGCGAACGCCTAACAGATAAAGAAGACATCGACGAAAATTGTTTGGAGCAAGTCATTCCCGAGGATGTTTGTGGTCAAGTAGCTTTATTTATAAAAAAAAATAGTACTGATAAAAATTATACTTCAGACATCGACCCTTCTACCTCCCAAGACAAGCCTGTTTCTTCCTTCGACCAACCTTCTTCTTCTACTACTCATAATAATCCGTATTCTTATTGTTCATACGCATTTTTTTATTATTATACAAACAGTTTCAATGTTTTATTACAATATAATAACAATTTTTAACTTTTTTTAATAATATTAATAAATAACAACATTATTCTTATTGTATCGAACATTCTAATGAAAGTATAAAGAAAAAGTTTGTTGTTTTTCTTTGCATATACCTTAACCTGCCAATGTTCCACTTCTGGAACCACGTTGGAAAACCACCAAAAAATATTTTTTTTTTAGATTTTTTGTATTAAACTATTTAAAGCTGAAACATGTTGTGAACCAATACTGTGGAAAAAAAATAAAATTTTTACTGGAATCACAGAGCGGCATGTAAAAGGTTAAGATTTTGGGATCGTGAATCGGAAATATTTATATCGTCAATTGCATAGTTTATATATAACTGTTTCATTCAAGAAGAGATCGTATCAGTCAATCGCTAAAATCGGGGGTGGGATTGGGGGGGGGATTGGGGGGGGGGCGGTTGAAAATTCAAAATATCTCTGATATTGTGAGTCGGATCGAAACATGTTGTAGAAGGATTCTTGTTAAATTGTACAACCAATTGTTGTTCTAAACATTTTTGTTAAGTCAAATATTAAACGAGTTATTCGTACTTTCTTGTTTTAAAGATTCTGTAACAATCCCGCCCTCCCCCGCCTCGTAATATTCATCGGGTTTTTACAAGGAACTAGAGAATATGTGTTTGAGATAAGATCACAATTGTGTTATACGAGCACGTGGGAAATCTGCTTAGTTTACGCAGTGACGGACTTTTTTTTTGTTTTACCAGATATACATTCATGGTGAGCTGCCTAAATCTTTCTTCTGAACTATTCTTAATTTCTTCCATTAGCGTCTAATATTTGATAAATAAGGTTGTCATTTATGGAATATATTTTCTATCCGTTTATTTTCCAGGCAATCAAAAATCCACAAGCAGGAGGAAGGGGCTTATCACTCGAAGAAGAAATGGAGAGACAGAAGAATCGGGATAATACCAAAGGAAGCATCCATGACTTCTTCTACGACAGACCACAGCTGTTTGCCACTGTGGGATATTTACCATCTGGTAACCCGGTTATATACGCTTACCGGGCCTGGATATTCCTCCTCTTGCTTTACCTCCAAATGATGTCTGCCTACGCCGCCTATCTCAACAAGAACGAGAAAGTCATTATGATCAACGCTGTACATACATTCCTTGTCCCGTTCTTTGGGACAGTTGGGCTAGCTGCGAGGATACTCACCTACAGGTAAGCTTCAATTGAGAAATAATTTCTTAATGGCGATTCAAAAAAAATAAAAATATTTTGATTTTCAAAAAGCAGAAATTTTTATCTTCACCACAGAAATAGAAATCCTCCAATTGTCCAATAGTAGAGATAGGACACCAATTCTAATAAAAACCACAGAACACCACATGACTTCATTGTACCTTAAGGGAAATCAGCTATTGAGGTCGTACTCATGATGCGAGTTTCGAAAAATTTCTTCAAATGTCCATCGATCCTACCCAGAAGATGCCGAAAATGAGGTCCGTTGAAAATTATATATATATATATATATATATATATATATATATATATAGATAGATAGATAGATAGATAGATAGATAAATAGATAGATATATTTGTCTGTTAACGCTCTAGCGGTCGCAATTTTTGTTTGATCGTTACCAAACTCGGAATTTAATCGTTTTATGTAAAAAGGAAGATCAAGTTCGTTAATGGCTGAAATCGGTCTGGTGGAGGGGGGGATTTTTGAAAATTCAAAATATCTCCGTTATTATGCGTCGGAACGTAAAAATTGTATAGAACCAATCTTATTGCAAATTAAATGTACTATAAATATTGTTCTATACATTTTTTCTGTGTCTTGAATATTAGTCGAGATATTTGCATTTGTATTCTGGTTGTGGTCGGGTATGTTCGGGAATTTCCGCCGAGAGCTCTGGTGGCCGTTTCCGTAACTATTCGTCCCTCTTGAATAGGTTTAGAGAAACCTTACTACTACAGTTGTTATTGGGCAGATTTATCTACTGTATAACTTCATGTGGGAAATCTGCTTAGTTTACGCAGCCCATGCGTGACGGACTTTTTAAATAAATAAAATTGATGGACATTTGAGGATTGTTTTTCGAAAATCGTGTCATGAGTACAACCTGAATAGTTGATTTCCCTTGTGCTTGTATGACTACATATGTTCGTCTGTTAATGCTCTTGCGGTCGCAAGTTTTTTTTTGATGTTACTAAACTCAAAAAAAAACTAAAATTTGATTGTCTCTAAACTATTTAAACGTTTTATGTAAAACTAAACATCAAGTTCGGTGACGGGGGATTTTCGTACTTGTGGGACGGGGAGGGGTTAGAAAGAGGAATTTCGAAATACAATACATTTCGAAATACGTGTATTATACAATACATTTCGAAATATTATACATTAGATTTAATGTCCTATAAATGTTGTTATAGATATATTGTTTTATATTTATGATGAATATTAACCAAAATAAATCAATCAATTGTATTGTTAGTCGTTATTATAATAATTCAAAGTAGTAGGCGATAGTTGGGTTTCGGCTAATAAAGTTTTCTAAATTCTTCTTTTAGAGGATTTTTTATTTGCTGACAGTTTCGGGCAACCGTTGGTTCCTCAGAGCTGAACAATGAAAACGAAAAATATAAATATACAATAATGAAATAAACGGATTATTATAAATTATCATTATTGTATATTTATATTTTTCGTTTTCATTGTTCAGCTCTGAAGAAGGGAACCAACGGTTGCCCGAAACTGTCAGCAAATAAAAAATCCTCTAAAAGGAGAATTTAGAAAACTTTATTAGCCGAAACCCAACTATCACCTACTACTATTAACCAAAATATTTACATTTTAAACCCTCAATTTTAGTCATTTAGGCACTTTAACATTAAGCATTATCTTATGAAACGTCTTATTCTAATCTTAAATACCAAATATTATTTTCAAAAGATATTTATTAGATGAGATACACTCTTACGTCACCAATTAAGATTTTGTTTCTTGACTAGAAAATGTTTATTTGATCTGTAGCATACTTAATATTTAACTGTTTCAGTCAACATATTTAAAAAATGTATGATGAGATGACATGATGGATGGTGAGTATTATGGCATACCAGCTCGAGGAAATTATAAGTTTACACAGCCTCTGCATTTTGTAATATTAAAACAGATATATTTGGGGTAATTGATTTGGCCGTCTACTATACAGGATTGGTGGACATTTGAAGAAAATGTCCATAATTCGCTTCATACGGACAATCTCAGTAGCTGGTTTCCTTTAAGAGAAATAAGCTAAGAATGAAATATTAAACTTTCCCTTGACAGAAATCAGCCATTGTTGCCATACTAATATCATATTTTCGAAACATTTCCTCAAATGCTCGTCGACCCAACGTAGGAGATGACAATATTTAGGTACTTGACTTTTATATATATATATACACACTGCTCTGTTACTGCTCTAATGGTAGCAATGTATGTTCGGTCTCTAGCAATCTTTTATTATATAAGCGTTTGATGTAAACCTGAAGATCAAGATCGTTAATGACTGAAATTGGGCGAGGGAAGGTGGTTTAGAGGTGAAAAATCTAAAATACAAAATGTCTGCATTATTATGCGTTGGATAGAAAATTGTATATAACCCCATTGCAGTTCCAAATGTTATTTTTTATAAATACTAATCCTTACATGTTTTCTGGATATGTTGAATAAAAAATGTGTACAAGAACATTTATTGAAAATTAAATGCACAACAAGGAAATTGCGTCATGAACGCGACCTCAATAACATATTTCCCTTGAGGGAAACGTCCTAACAAAGATATGCAAGCAACTTTTCTTAGCAGTCACTAAAATACCAAAGGCTAGCAATTCCTACATTATGCTAAACATATAGCTACTTTGAAAATCATTTGTCTAATGAATTTTATTAATTGTACAGATCACTTACAAAATCGTGGGAAATGGCGAAATCCGGGATTTATCATTACAACAATGAAGACCTGGATGAAGAACAGGTTAAAATGAAGGAGGCCATCCTGTCGGAAGTGAGACGGAAGTCTGTCATAACCCTGGTGATGTTCACGACGGCCGCATGTTGGAACATGATCTGCCTCCCCCTGGCGCAGTTGGCGACACTGGTCGAAGAAGATCGAGACCACTCGGAGGATCTGGTCAACCCTTACCTGCCTATAGTCATATACACGCCCTTCAGCACTAGGAACCTCTTTGGCTACAGCGCTGCCTACATGATGGGCGTGCTTCTCTTCCTCTATGTCTACGGTGGAGCCATCTGCACCAACGAGATATTCGTCAGCTGTATAGTGCAACTCAAAGTCCATATGAAAATCCTGAACCACTCTATCCGGAACATTCAGAGAAGGGCTTACTTACTGTACAGGAAAGGCAACAAGGAGGCGCAAAGAGATATTTCAAAGGAAAATTTATTCATAACAAAGGAATTTCAGAACTGCTTGTACTCCTGCTTAAAAGCTAATATCCAACACCATCAAGCACTGCTCAGGTAATTACAAAATTTGTTTTATAATAAAAATTGTCTCCTGAACTTAAAATAGAAATCTGCAGGATGGTGCTGGACGAAGAAGTGCAGACCCGTGAAACAGGTCCTAAATAACTGGAAGTCTACCAACCAAGTTCTTTGTTAAAGCACAAGGTGTTTCGGCACGTATGTGCCACCATCAGTTGCTGACATGTCTCTTCATTGAAGTATTGCCAGCTGATGCTCGTCGAGCAGTCATCATAATAGTAAGTGGCGAAAGGCTTTGTGCTTTAATAAAGAACTCCGTGGGTAGGCTTCCAGTTATTAAGACCAGTTTCCCTAATCTGTATGACGCTTTTTAGCTGCTAGTTTTAAATGGCGAAGAGGATAGTTGGGTATCGGCTACAGAAGTTCTCAATCAATTAGATGTGTGTATTTTTTGTGCAAACAGTTTCGGACAACATTGGTATCCTTCTTCAGAACTATATTGTTACAAAGGGAGATACTCTTGTTATCTATATTATCAAAACGGCAACAGGTGCGAATGGGGCTGTGATTTTTACAAACCATAACTTTAATGATTAGGCAGTATCCTTTTCCAACCCCTAAAACCAGTTTTTTTCTCTAGCTGTGTTACGGTACAAATTTTTGCGCCTGTTTTTCCTTCAATTGCTTGTTCCTCTCTTGGGCACTGCAGCTGTGCGTATCATATGATGCATAAGATGTATCTGAAGAGTGCGGATGACAAACCCAGCAAGAAATTTGTTTCGTCGATAGTGAGGGAAATCTTATTCCCCTAGAGTTCTTTATCCCAAACACAGCAGGTGTTTGTCTGCAAATTAAAAATATTTAATAAAAATGCAAATATCTCGGTTAATATTTATAGTAAATTTAATTTAGAATAAGATTGGTTCTATACATTTTTTTGATCCGACGTATGGTAACGGAGATATTTCGAATTTTCGAAAATCCCCCCTCTAAACACCCCCCCTCCCACTGGTCCGATTTCAGCCATTAACGAACTTGATCTGTCTTTTTGCATAAAACGTTTAAATATCGAGTTTGGTAACAATCAAACAAAAATTGCGAAAATCGCGTAATGAGTACGACCTTAAGGGAAATCTGCTAAAATGTAAATATCTCGGTTAATGTTCGAGATATTGAAAAGTCCAGCTAAGCAGATTTCCAACATGCTGGTATGGTACACTAACTGATCTCACCTCACCATATGTTCTCTATTTCTAAAATTAAATTATTTATAAACGTCCACTTTGCAAAAAATGGAAATTAATAACTAATTCAATGGGACTAAGGATTCCATTTAATGAATTCCGTCACTAAATAATTTCCTTTGACCAGGCGAGAATCGAACTCGCCACTCTAGAATTACCATGTGAGATTAAGGCCAACGCCCGTATGACTAACGCGAGACCCTCTCGTATTTCTAAATAATTAAAAAATGCAATGATTAGGTTATTTAATGAATGTAGCACAACAAAAAGCACGAAACACGGGTAATATTTGAATTACGATAAAATGTATTCAACAATATTAGAACATCGCCAGTTTAACAATATTGGTCAATAATTTTCTTCGATCCAACTCATAATAAAAATTTCGGTTAGTATTCAAGATAGAGAAAACCTATACAGGACGACATTCACATTTACATCAAAATTGGTTTTATATACGATTTTTCGATCGGACACATAGTCACGGTCATATTTGGAATTTTTCTATTTTCTCTCCCTCTAACCCCTCTCCCCCCCCCTACTTCAGTCGTTAACGAACTTGGTCTTTTAATTCCTATTTACATAGTCTTCTTACTACGGGAGAAGTACAGAATAGATGGTGAGATGAGATCATCAGTGTATCAAATTCCAGTGCGTGAGAAATCTGTCTAGTTTACGGGCTTTTGCTTTCATGTGTCTCTTGTAATATTTTGTTTAAAAGCGCAATACTGAATGAACATTCATTACTTTAATTCTCTACATAGCAATGTTGTCAGTACAAAAGTGATTTTTTTTCTTGACTTATCCTCTTTACATATTAAAATTTCCGAGTTTGAGAATTTAATTTTTGTCTATATTATTCAAGGTTTAGAAAGGAGTTCCAGCCTTTCGGAGGTGCTTCTCTTTTTGATCTGTTGACGGTTGGCTGCATCGCTTATGCTTCTATTATATATCTCAGTTTTCAGGTAATAATATATCAACAATTTTTTGAGTAGCACCAATTCCTCAAGTGTTATAAAATAGACTTTTTATATTAGTTTATAATAAATACACAAATAAATAATAAAAGTGATATTAAATAGGCACTGAACTAGTGCTACCAACTTGAGTGTCTATACTATTCTTTTGAATCCAGTGCACAATCCCAAATAGTTTAATAGAAATTAAATTGAGTCATTATAAGTACACGTAATTCTTAATTTACATCGCTAAGCACAAATTATTTCCCATATTAATTCCAATTATATTTACTAAAAACTGGTTATTACAGTTCCAGAAGCTGCCGGCTACATTGTTGGTTAACTATGTTGTCACGCTACTTGCTGAATTGGCGTATCCATATTGTAATTGCCTGTTTGGCGAAGAAGTCATTCAAGAGGTATGTGACGTTTTAGACGTGAAAACATTTTAAATAGTAAATATGTAATTATTTTTTTCAGAGTAGGTCTCTCAAACAAAGATATCTAGGATTCCAAATTTAGTAGATTTCACTCAAGGGAAATTAGATGTTGTGGTTATGCCTACTTATGATGCGATATTAAAAAATAAATCAAATTTTAAATATCTCCGTTATTGAGAGTCCGTTAGAAAAATTGTATATAACGAAACTTGTTGAAAATGCAATTTTCTGTAAATGTTGTTTATGCACTTTTTCTCTATCTCAAATATTAAACGAGATATTTGCGTTTTGTCATTTTCAGACTTCAGTACGTCCCCACTGTTTTCCATCCCATGTAAACAATAACCCAATACATCATAAATCGTCTTATTCCACGCCTAAATTCTAAATGTTGTTTCCAGCGGACTTTTATTATGTGAGATACATGCAAATACGTTGTGTGATGACTTTATCAATTAATGTTATCTTACTGACTCGAAAAGATTTATTTTATCTGTACCATGCCCTATATTTAAACGATTCATTCAAAAATAAATATCATATTTGTTAATGGCTGAACTCGGACAGGGAATAGATGTTTGGGGGGGGGGGGGGTGTTCGGAATATCTCCGTTATTATGAGCCGGACGTGAAAATGCATATAGAACCAGGCTCATTAAACTATTGGCGTTCTACAATTGTTCTATACCTGCTCTCGTTACTCAAATCAAAAAATGTCCTAGAACGTAATTTATAGATCTTTTCTTAATAAACAGTAAAGGATTTAGGTGAAAGTGCATTTTAGTTCCCCCCTTGATGGCGCACGATGATGACGGCGGCCATCTTGTTTTTCTAACACCAAGGGTGGGGGTTGTGTTTTTCTTACTTTATCTTTTCTAACACTTTAAAATTTTCAAATTACGCCATCGTCAGTTAAAACGAGGGGGGGGGGAGTAATAATAACTTAAATTTTGTTAACTCACCTAATTTGTTGGATCCTTAGACTGCGGAGGATAGACTTTAGTGACAGCGATTTTCGATAAGAATCCTACTTTTATACACCATTCAATAACGGCACGCTTTCCCTGCACTTCCAATTGTGTAAAAAACTTAGTCCAGCACTCACTTTGAGCCATAGCTAAAACGGATACGGTATTAATAGTAAACACTAGCAAAAACAATATGTCGGACGGTAGCAAGAAACAAGATGTCGGACAGTGACGTAACAAGATGGCGGCTAGGGGGGAACTAAAATGCACTTTAGCCAAGGATTTATACTATTTTTTTTTTTTTTTTAAATCTTTTGGTGTGGGTGATGTGTAGAATAATAAGAGAGAAGTGAGCAAAACAATTTAATAAGTGTATCAACAATTTACAATGTTTTGGGGAGTTTCGCACGAGGCACTGACTTGTTCTTTTGTCATTCTTCTAATCTCGATGAACAGGTTATGCACGCAGTGTTGCCACTAGCCCGCACTCGCTCCCAAATCACTATTAAATTTTAAAGCAGGGGAGCCCCCGGTGACAGCTGGACGCAAGTTAATATAACTGTTACAATCACATACTTAAGGAGATTACTATTAACTTGAAACTTAGGTACTTCAAATATTTCATTTTCTTGGAGATCATTGTTGATTACTTATATTAAATGATACTTTTCAATAAATTAGAATTTCCTTTTCATTAAAGACACCTGATTATGTAAGTTTCAAAGAGTAAATTCAAAGCAACAAACCAATAATAATAAAACCATCTTTTCTTACATTATGTAAATTTATTTTCAATTTCATAAACACAAAACCACTTGTGTATGTTAAATTTAAAATATTCACAAAAGTGCACTCGCATTTACCTAGCTTCCTTAAGTAGAAAAAATAATTGGAAGTATTTTTTTTTTCAGTGTACTAACATGTTTGAAGATCTGTATGGTATGCCATGGATACACTGCAATAAGCGCTTCAATAAGGCTTTGAATATAGTTATGACAAAATCATTTGAACCTATTAAAATACATGCTCTGATTCTCAAAGCATCAGCCTCATTGGGAACTTATGGAGATGTAAGTAATAAACGACTAATAAAAAATTAATTTCAGGTGCAGATTCATTTATGAGGTCCATCATCTTATTTCAAAATGAATAAATTATATACTTATCATGAACTTGTAACAATTTTATAAACTTGTGTCTAGCTGTCACCCCCCCCCCCCCCCGCTTAAAAATTGAATAGTGATTCGGGAGTGAGTGCGGGCTAGTGGCAACACTGCTTGCGTAACCTCATCTAGGGTAGACGCATCACGAAGAACGAGTGAGTGCCTCGTGCGGTACATCCCCAAAAACTGTTGATAAATTTATTTAATTGTTTTGTTCACTTCTCTCTTATTATTCTATACATTACCCACACCAAAATCTGAAGGCCTTGTAGTTGCAACCTATTGTGTTCTTTCGGAAGTTGCTCTTTTCATATTACTATGACCACGGACATCCATAAGGAGTTTGATTACTTCAAAAAAGGATTTTCTAGGCCTCCCTTTTCCCCTATGCCCAAGGGCTTAACATCAAATATATTTGTGCTGAAATCTGTGCATTAAGAGATATGCCTAAGAAGTATCATCCACCTTTTTTTTGTAGGTTTCTCCTAAAGAAAATCAGTTATTGAGGTTGTACTCTTGGCACGATTTTCAAAAATTTTCTCAAATGTCCAGAGTAGATCCTGCCTTGTAGATGAAAGAAAAGAGGTCTGTTCAAAATTGTATGTATGTGTGTGTGTATATATATATATATATATATATATATATATATATATATATATATATATATATATATATTTACTTATTTGTCTGTTAACGCTCGTAATTTTTGTTTTATCGTTTCCAAACTCGATATTTAATCATTTTATGTAAAAAGAAAGATCAAGTTCATTAATGGCTGAAATCAGACCAGTGGCAGGGGGAAAGCGTTAGAGAAGGGATTTCCGAAATATTTCTGTTACTATACGGTGATCAAAACATTGTATAGAACCAATCTTATTGCAAATTAAATGTACTATAAATATTGTTATATAAATTTTCATTTTTCAACCTTCAGCTAACCCCAATACTCTGTTATATAATAAACCACATTATTGGAAGCTTAAATATTGTTTTCAAGAGACCTTTATTATACGAGATACATGCAAATATGTTCTGGTGACTCCCCCCCCCCCCCGGTCTTAAGTTATTGGGCTACTTAAACTTGATTGATATAAAAATTATTCTGAGTCATTATAAATTACAGTACTAGATATAGTAAATAGTTTTCAATAAAATTAATATGTTATATTCTGATATATTGGATTTTGACATAGATAATGGTGATGACATTACTAGTGTATCATTCCAGCAGGAGGGAAATATTAGTTTATGCAGCCCCTGTCTGAGGGACTTATTTTTTTTCATTCTCTGTTTCTGGCAAACCCAAATTCCTAACATGATTTTTACTAACAGCTGTTATATCACCAAACCATTTGCATATATATTAGATTTCAAGTATGCTTTATATAGAGTCCTTACTAGAGAGAAATAATAGAATACCATAATTTTATTGTTCAAAAGAATAAAGTAAAAATAGTTGTATTAAGGAGTTGATTCTTTTGCAAATATTATTTATGTTGAACGATTAATATGAAATCCTGCTTTTTATATGATGGACTTTCTTTAAAAATAAAATTTCATATTGCCTAGAATGATTGATTGTAAGATAAAAAAAGTAAAACCAAAAATTAGTCCACTTATAAGGTATAGTGACATCAAAATTTCTTTCTATATACACTAAAGAAATTTAAAGAACCCAAAAGAAAAGAAACTCAAAATTTATATTCCATTATGTAATATTATATTTCTTCTTTCCAGCTGATTACTGCTGCATACAAAGCTGCGAACCTTTTGAGGCAATCGGACAGGTATTAAAGACTTCTGATAAAAAGAATATGTTACCAGAAGATTTAGGAGACCATAAATACACAAGAAAATAAACATTCATAGGGAAATCAAGTTATCAGAGAGAGGCTCAATCTGTTAAATAACAAGAAATCCATATATTAACTAATTAAGTATTTACAAAGTGATAAAGTCCTTGAAGGACAGGCCTCTACCATGTTTGAACAATTCCGCACAGTTCTCTTCCACAATTACAATCTCCAACCTCTGCAAGTCCTCCTCCAGGCCCTAAAGCTGCTGTGGTTGGGCCTGCCTCTTTTCCTATTTCATTGTGGCATTATTGAACTGATTAATAATGCAATTTGTGTATGTATTATCTTGGAAAAAAAAATGTTAACTTCAATAAATTAAATGACACACCAACAGTCGCACATTTTACTATCTTTAAAGTGTAAAAACATTTTTCATGAATCTTGTAAATAAAATACATAATGCAATAAATTTGATTAATGTCTATATTATATGAATTCTGTTAAATACACTAATTATTTTATTTTCCTATAATATGTTTCTATTTAATGGTTTATCTTATACTCTGCATGTAGGGTTATTTGTAAGTGGTTGTCTAACCTATTATTACCTGGACTGTTTACCTAACCTTAAGAATTCAAAATTGAAATCTGGGAGACAATTTATAATAGTCTTAAAAGTGCTCTTCGAAAAGTCCTGGATCATTGATGAATGAGAGATTCTCGAGTTTCTATAGAATTTCATTAGGTAGCACTGGGACCAAACAAACCGAGAAAACTTGCACATGTTGGAACTTCAAAACACAGGAACGAAAGCTGGTCGGTTTTGTTTAGATTGTTCATGGTTACCTCCGGCCACCACCCTATGAGCTGCTACAACATAAAACAGTTATGTATGTCAGTGAAACATAGACATTCACAAAAGAAAACAAGAAAGCACAGCTAGGGCTCAGGTTAGCCATGTGAGTTAAAGCGTTGGCTTTAATCTTACATGGTAAACGTAAAGTGGCGAGTTTGATTCTCGCCTGGGCAATAGGAATTTATTTAAAAGGACTCATTAAATAAAATCCTTAGTCCCACCCTGGCTAGAAAAAGGTGGTAACTTGTAGATAGCCCGTCCCTATTCGCTATAGTAGCAAAAAGTGGACGTTAATAAATAAATGAAAACACAGCTTGTCTGGAAAAGAAGTGTAACACATATCTAGAGATGTGAAGATGAAGCATACATTTTGAAACCGAACACAAGCAATGATCAACTAATAAATTATCATGATGAGTGAGGTGTGGTATCATTTGTGCTTTTAAGAACTGTGTTGGGTGGGCAGCATTGGCAGACGAGAATCCAACAGGGTGCCCAGAAAGATGTACCGTGCTCCAAGAGAGATGAGAAAAAACAGAATAACCTGCTTACCGACCATAGTGAAAGTCAGAGGCGTTGTTCCACCAAGTCTGTAACACCTTCCAGTAAAAATAACTCTAAACAAATAACACATCACATTTCAAGTTTCATATGAACACTATTAAAATACATGGTCCGAGATTTAGACTCAAAGTTTTATATTCATACATTAGGCATGTGTTTCTGTCTGACGTCAATACATCGAGAATACACAGCCAGTTTAATGATCAAAGTAAATCATATGCCCATTAATCTATTGCAAATAAATTATATAGAATCAAATTTTTGAGAGATATAGGGTAAATGAAGGAAGGTATAAAACGTCATAGTAAAAAAAACCAACAAGCATTAATAAAAAAAGAAGTATATATATTTTCAGGCATTTAAAAATTGAAATATATGGTTTAAATAAAGCAGATTATTTTCCTTCTAAAGGATTTCCATGACAAAATATTCATAAATGCATAAAATATTCATATATAAATAAAAATATTAGTTATAAGAAATAATTATTACAATGAACTTGTGAATATAAGTAATAGTAGGCACCCTTGAAGGACATAAAACCTGAAGCTACATTACTTTTTTATAATAAATGACACCTTATTGGTATGAACCGACTCCCAAACTTAAAATCTAATTTCACATGTAATAAATACCATTAACTAAATAAAGCTTATCTAAAATATTATGTTCAGTGAATGAGTATTCCAAGATTAATACAGAATTCATAGCGTATTGTTATCCAAGTATTTTCTGGTCTGAAATATACACGAAGAATTTGTTCATTCTATTTGTTTGTCACATATAGGAAGAACAAATTAATTGTGCAACCAATACTAGAATGAACTAGACTGAAGGATTGCAATAAAGGTGAAAGTCTAAGTCATTGTGACTAGAAAATTAAGAGATTAAGTATTGAGTACTACTTGCTCACTTTACAAATTCCATACTATTCACTAGTATGGTTACAAGTTACAACCACTTCTTCAAACTATAAATATTTGTGGTAATAGTTGACGCATGACTGTTAAGACAAAACTATTTGTCTTGATTGACTATTCATAATTTGTTTTTGATATTTGGTGGTATTATTATGACTTCTGCTGTGGTAAAGAAGAGGAGGTATGAATTCCCAAATAAAATTGTAAACCATATATTTAAACTAATAAGACTGCATTATGCCTGTTTGAAATTATAATAAATGAACATGTTTTTTTCTGTTTGAGCTTCAGTAAGAAACAGATGCTCTAAGCCAGAATCAGGCTCAAATTTAGGCTCTCCCATAACTTAGATACTTGGAAATTATTGGGTTAATTCTAAAATAAAATAATTGAGAGCTTTACATTTGATGCTGTATTCAAATAAAAAAGAATTAAGTGTTTCCGAGTAACCCTTTCTAAGGAGAAATTAGCATAACATATGATTATGTTGCTCCTTATTTACTTAATGTAGTACATTAATAGGCCATCATTTTACAATTAAATGAGAAGTAACTGTAATTTTTTATGTACCTTTGCTTTTCTGTGTTAAAACTGGAAGAAAAAAAATTGTGAATTAAACTAGTAAATGTTTTTCATTGAAATCTTTTTTTTCACATTTTATGCTTTCAGCTTCACCTCTAGTTCTATATTCAAGTGATGGCACTCAAATTTTCAAACAAAATTAAAAATAAACTGTCAAATATCAGTCTATTATATTACATTCTAAACGTCATTTTTTTTATCATAGATTATATCGATTGTTCTTTTTGTTTCCACTTGTTTTGTTTTTTCTGATTTATTAAAATTTACAAAAGCAAAAGTTAAGAGAATATGAAGAATGGAATTAAACATTTAATTAACAAATTTTATAATTTACTATAAATTTATTTTTAAAACATTTTATATATTTTAATTCCCTCCAATTGATGATGACAGCATTGAAAACTCTACAGGGTGGATGACATTTTTGGGAATCGACTAGTAGGATAATGAAATGACATTCTTTTAGAAAGAAGCCTTTATTGTAGAACTTTTAGACTTTACTTGGGAGTCTGTATAAAACATTGTTGTTCCTGTTTTATATCAAATAAATTTACAGTTTTTAAATATCATCATCTCATATAAACCCAAAATCTTAAGTATTAAATTTTTGTTCAGCTCAAGAAGACTGCCAAGTGTAGTCAAAACGTCATGCAGTCAATGCACTTCATTTCATCACCATACAAGCCGGTTCCCAAAAAAATGTTATCTACTCCCAATTATAATTATTTTGAAATTAGTCTGCAGTTCTTTGAGAATTTAATGTATCTTTTGTGTTTAATAAGTTCATTTATTTCAATTATCCAAATTATTAATTTTTATTGTTGTCACAACCGTAATAGTTTTAACTATTAACCAGCACTACCTGAAGGTTGAATCATAGTGGTAAGCTAAATAAAAGTCCATCAAACAGGGGCTGCGTAAATTAAGCAGATTTCCCTTGTGTGCTATGAATTTATCTCAAAAAGTAAAAGTCCAATAAAAACTATATTTAGTATTTAGGTTTCAAATAAAGTGTTTCATGATGTAACAGCTTCTTGTTAATATGGCATGAATAGGAGCGAAGAGGAAAGATTGGTGGACCCGGGGGGTGACTAGCCGTGGGAAAGTGGGTGGCTCTAGGACCGCAGCCTCTAGTATAATAGCTTGGCTAAGAGTTAAACAAGAGGAGTATTGTCTCTAGATCAGGTTGTGATGAATACAAATAAATATATTAAAACTAAATAATTAGCCATATTGTTATATAAATTGAATATGTTTTCCTTCTTATCTCTACAACTAAGAAAGATAAAATTTGACATAAGGTTTACTTACACAGCCAATCTAAAATTATATAACAGGTAGGTAATTCAAATAAATCACTAAACAGGCAAATGGAAAATAATAATAACCATTAAAAATTCATACTGAGGATTATTATTTTTTTAAAAAAAACTGTAACTAAGAGGAGTAATGAAGACTGAAAAGGGTTTTTCTTCTATATTTTTTATGCTGGTTGTGAGGTTGAAAAAAAACAACTAATATTTTCTCTTTGAGCTCAGAGAATGAAAGTAGCACGGACGAAAACTGCTAAGCTTTATTAAAAATAATTGTCAGCAACAACAATATAAGTTTGTTTACCGACCACTGTCTTTTACATGATTCCTAAATCACAGACTAAAAAAAAAGGGCATAGGCATATAGGGCATGGCTTCCTAGACATAATAGGGAAGGGCTTCCATTCTTTTTATAGCTTCTTCTTCTATATTTATATAAATTATGTTATTTATTTTAGCATTTTATTGTGAGCATGAACTTTGTAAATGTATGCACATGGGTTTTTTAAAACAAATGATTTGACTTTTAAAGTGTTATTTTGAAAAGCAAGGTAGTAAGGTTGCTCACATGACAAAAATACGTAAAAAAATCATTCAAATCTTCATGATTCATAGTAAATGAGAGTTAAAAACAAGGTCAGTTTGAATTTTAAAATTTGATGTGAGTGTGGGGGTGTGTATGTATGTATGTGAAAAATGTTATATAGGCAATCTTATTGAAATTAAAGTTACTGCAACTTTTGTTCTGTCTAATTTATCCCCAGGAGTAACAGTTAACGGCACAAAGGCAATTTTAGTATCTGAGGTTGCTAGCATGAAAAGAATTATGCAAAAATTCTTTCAAATATTTCCTTAAACTGATGTTTAATGGAAGAGGAAATACAATAGATTATATATCTGTAAACATGTTGTTATTAGTACATACATTTGTTTTACTTGAAAGATCCTTAAAAGATTTGTTGTTTCTAAAAGTACTTAATACATATTTCTTAGTAATTGTACTAGATAATAAAGAGCACTATTGCACCAGCTTTCCATTAAACTTGCCAACATGATTACTTTGTTAATCTGGATTTACTTAAATGTCTGTTAGTTGTTTTTACTAGTCCGTAATCTCAAGACATGCATGTTTTATGGTGACAGATCTTAGACTGAAATTGAAAGTGAAATATATTCCTAAATTCTAAGCACTTTAGATAAACTGCTAATTACACAGCTCCTGTGTGACATACATTTCATTATCTATTTATTATGTCCTTGATACTAGATATACATTATAATAAATACTACTTTGAATTACATTCTGTTGTACTGAATGAGGATTTTAACTTGAGATTATTGTAAATATTCGCACCTTAGTAGTGAAAGTCATTTTGTATTAGAACTGAATATGAGGTTTATGCCTTGAAAACACTATGGGATAATAAATATTTTGTGAGGGATAGGCTTTCATTTAAGATAACATGATGTCTAACCCTCTCCTCCCTCAGAATTCAATATTTATTAAAAAAAGGAAGTTAAAGGAAAATGCACAATTTAAGATTGTTATTTTATTCTCAGGGAAAACAGAAAAAAAGTTATTGTCTTCCTCTACAAAGTACTATTCATAGCTACTGTTCTAAGCAATTAATGGATGGAAGACAACTAAGAGTTCCTTCAATGACAGACAATATCAACATTATGAAGGACGTCTTCTGCACCTCCAAATAGTATTCATATCTTTGGTGCTATTGCAGTTACATGTTCTTCTCTGGCAATTAATCACTGAAACCAGTATCTGTTAGTAACTATACTATAACTTTTACAGTACAGAAATGCAATCACTTGTTCTTGATATCTCCGATGACAAAGATACTGTAACCTCGCAATGTAAAATGCATTTATTACTTCTCTTCTATCTGTTTTGGTTATCATAGGATTGGAATCATTGGATTTATATCATTGAGAACAATTCGGGTAAGAATACTCACAGAAGACATTCTGTTCCTGTGACTTTCCAAACTGAATAAAGAGTGCAATATAGTTAATCTAATTCTAGATTCAGACTTACAATATATTCTGAAATATTATGGGGAAATTAGCAGGGAGACTCAAATTTTAATTTAAAAAAAAATCACAACAGTCCCATAAACTATTTCAATTAGTAAAACATATCGCTTCCTCAATAACCAATAAGTAAATAAGCTCGAATATAAGACAATGAAAATGCTATAAAATTAAAACTATTTCAAGAGGGTAAAAAAAAAAGAACAGCTCATTTTTAAAAAAAGCTCTAATAATATTTAATTGTTAAACTTTAAAATAATTTGATTAAGTTTTACATTAATCTTTAATTAGAAAAAAAAATGCTTAGAAAAGTCAAATTTATTTATATAAGAAGTTCAGTAGTTCTTATTTCATAAAGATACATGCTATCAGAAGAAAGACATTGGCTTTTGAAACTTACGCAGATGAATAAAATAGACGCCTAATAGCCATGGTCCAAGACTAGGAGAGATAATTGACAATTTTACTCCAAACAAGGATATCCTTAAGAATTTTATAAAATCATAAATATTTTTATTTTTCATTCAAAATATTATTCGTTATTTTTAAAAGACATATGGCAATTCATATTGCTTTATATTTCCAACCATAAGAAGATATAATAAAAATGTAGAAGCTCTTCAGATTTTCAGTTGTGTTAATAGCCTTTTATTTTTGGTTCATTGAAAATTTATTAAAATTACGTTCTGGCCAATATTGTGCAGTGGAATTAGATAAATATTTATAGTAGCTTTTCGTAGGTTTAACCCTCTTGGAAAATCGACTATTGACTTGATATTTCAAAACTTTCTCCACTGATTCTGAGTATGATCAAAATTACACCCGCTCATTTATTTCTGGGACACTAATATCTGTATGAGTTAAGGCATGGATAACATCTATCACTACACATTGTAAGCCGAGGACAAAAAAAAAACATATGTGAGTGTGTGTATCTCCTCACTAAAACCTCCAATTGTTATTTGTTCATCACTAACACTATATGGAAGCACTGCATATAAAACTGAAGGTGAAGTTGTTTAATGGCTGAAATTAGGCCTAGGAGGGCCTTAAGAGTGGAAAACATGCAAAATTGGAAATATCTCTGTTTGTATAGGTCGTAATAAGAAAAGAAAGAAAAAAAAAACATATTTCATAACCAAGCTTATTAATTAATTTTTCAATTCCTGAAATATTTGTCATTTTTCCAAGATCCATCAGATACAAACTAACTGACTAATCAATAAATATTATTCATGATTTGTACACGTGTGGAGTTCTAAATCAAGCAAAATATTACATAAATCCATGAGATTCAGAGAACATGGCCATTCCGACAATTAGCTCATATTAAAGTTTTCAGATACTACTGATTCTAAAACAATAATTAAAACTTAACGGGCTAAAATATTTAAATAATTTGCTTTCCTCATTTACATAAGTAGCTAGAGCAATAGACTCAATACCTACCTGACTCATGATCTTTCAATTTCTTATAAATTGAAAGTAATTCTATTAATTAAACATGCAACTGAAACTATTTCTTAATGTGTTTTATTTAAGAGAAATATGTACTAAAGGTCAAAGGCAGATACAAGTAGTTGAATAAGGAACCTTTAAATAATGCTATAACGAATTAACAAATATACAATCGTACAATAATCCAACAAAAATAGATAACTGGGTCAACACACAATAATAATCTCAAAAATCATTAGCAACAGAAGGGAAAAAAATATTAAATATTACTTATAAATTAAGTAAACAAATAATTAGTAAAAATAAATACATTCCAATACCTTGATATTTCATTATAAAATAATGAATGTTTTAAAAAATAAGCATTCTTTGAAAAATAATAAATATTGTAAACTAGTATTTCATGACAATATTAAAGTTTTTATAATTTAAGTTTTTCAAAATCAATGATTTTTAAACAGTTCCTTTACCTAAATACATTAATTTTTAACATTAATTACAGACACATATCTTTATACATCTATACATTGTATTTACACATCATTTATACAGCAAAAGCTTAAAAACTAATTTGCCCTGTTTTATCCTGATTAAATTTAATAACTTCTTTAATGAGTCAGTTTTTCTGTACAAAGTTTGCAAGTTGATTGCAAAGAAAGCTAAACAAAGAACAAAAACAAGGCAGCATTCACCCTCGTTATAAACACCACTCACCTATTTATATGCGCCTTCAGTCAGGCACTATTTAAATATACACATGCAGATAAAAATTAAAATAAAATATTGTTCAGAAATAAAGTTGAAATAAAAAATAGTATTAACTATCTTCGGAAATTAAAACCACTTGTTCCATCCGGCCCTTTAGGCAGCCTTATAATACCTGCACAGTTTTCAAGTGGACGTAAAATTTCAGTTTTAGTTTGTATTCTCTGTATCCTGTAAAAAGAAAAGGAAATACAAATAATATGACTAACAAAAAAAACAAAAGAGTTTTAAATATTTATTAAAGCGACGAGGTGCACATCACATTTTTCTTGAGGTTAATGCAAGACCTGATTTTTCAAAACAATTTTCAAATGGAGCAACAAATATATACATACTTATAGGTACTAGAGGTGTCATGCCCTAGAGACCTGTCGAAGTTTTAAAAAAACTGGGATTATCCACAATGGACCTACAGAACTTATGGGAACCCTTCACAGGAAGGACAGCTTGCTTTGTAGTTATTGTTGTTGAGTATATAAATAAGAATGGAACTAATATTTGCCCGGAAAAATAATTTCCTTCTAGCTTAATTGATTTTAATGTTAAGCTGCGCTAAAATATTTTAATATATATCGTGCATCCACATAAATATCACAGCTACTAACAAATATTTCTGGACTTTACAATTTTTCTATCAGACATAAAAATAATTAAATTACATAAGATTTATAATGAATTATAAGAGGTCCAGGTCCGATTTTAGCCATTAACGAGAATAACCTTTAGACTTACATGAAATGATTAAATATCATTTCTTTTATTAATCAAATAAAGCATTTTGAATATCAAAAGTAAAACCTTACTTTACAACAGATTAATCAGACAAGGTGTGTGTACACACACACAACATATATAATAATATGTTTAGCTCACATTGTAAGTTATTTTTAGGAGCATACAAGACAATTTAACAAAAGAAAAAGATAACTCCTAATTTATATGACACTTTTTAAATAAATACATTTACAAATGAAATAAATACCTGTCATCTATCGGAGGAGTGAATTGTTCCTCTTCAGGGCTTCTAGCTTCACCTAGTATCCTCAACCGAGCCTCGGCATATTCTTGTTCTCTCTATTAAAAAAAAATAAAATTTTTCACTAAGTTTAACCGTTTAGATGCACAACAATTGTGCTAGAGAGGGCCCTAGAACCATCTACTTTCTCTCGGTTACACCAATCTCTCTACTACTGCCATTTCCTCCCTTTTATTAAGCTTTATTTTTAACAAGTTCTTTTATATAAACTAAATTAACAAACTATTAAGTTAGATTATGCATTAATGTTTTTAGCTAAAATTTGAAATGATTATACAACATTTCATCAAATCAATGTTTAACAAGATTGACAGATTTTTTGACATTAATAAACTTAAGTACATCTTCTGTACACATACATATGAACGTTTTGTCATCATAACTAATGTTTAACAGAGCAGGAGTTAAAAGATAGTCAAACTGATAATAGTAATTTTAGGAAAAATTTTTCATGACCTGTGGGGCACTAGAACCCCTCACAACTACACCTGCGACATACATTAAGTTAATGAAATGTCGCAGATGTGTATGAAATGTCCTGCTACTCATGAATGAGTTTATATTTCATGCAATACAAGGTAAAGAGAGGGAGGCCTGAAATCCAATAGTTAAAGTATTAACGCTGTCATCATACTTAAAATTTATTACAATTATGAAAACAGAGTATTTAATTTATCAAAGTGTTTAAAGTATTGTTTTGTATTTATCAAAGTTTTTAAAGTAATTTATTTCTTTGTGCCGCCATAACTAGCTATGAGGTTGAACTTCTATCTGCCCCTCCGCCTCAGCATTTTGAGACAAATGAATATGCTATTTGAATAAAGAAGATCTTAAGTCTGCAATGAGAAGAAACCCATCATTAAGTGCAGTTGAAATAGATTCACAGAATAACAACTTGAAATCATTTCACACCAGTTTTAGATATATTTTGTAGCAATTTTTTTCAAATTTGGTTTACAATTAAATGTAAGACATGTTTATATTCAAATTAATTTTTCGAGATATTATTTTTAACAATAAGACATCAAAATATTAAGTATATCAAGTTCTTTAATATTTATCCACCATTTTTTGCTCATATCAAATTTAAGTATACATTTATTTATAAAAAAAATTATTTACTCATAAAGAAAAAAAATAAATAAAAATATCACTCAAGATCAAAAATAAAATAAAATATTATTCAAGATCAAAAGTTACAATGAACGACTTCGAAACTGTAATCTGTCATCAAGAGGTTAGTTAAGAAGATGTAACAGTAGAAGAGTTAAAAAAAGTTGTTTTTACAAATGAAAATGAAGTTAGAACTATATTGTTATTGTCAGATGACATTATCTAGCCAGTCACTGACAATAGCATGATGCCGTAACATAGTAAGTGTTAAAATACAATAAACTTTTATAATTCTATCACATATGTGCTGACAGCAGTGAAAAAGGTTTTGCACGTGCAATTTTACAATAGCTATCCTTGATAAATTTAAAGAGGCAAGCACAAGTTGAAATACGGCTTTGGCAGTAGAAATATGATAATAGGTTCTCTCTTCTACCCTTAAATCCGCAAGCAAGGGTTCAATGTATACAATAAGATCTATTTAAGCAGAAATTATACATAATATATACTTATTGTGAAACAAAAGGAATTGTGATAGGGGTTTAATTATGAGTAAAAAGTAAAGTATCTAAAGGAATCAGCATTGCAATATAGTTAACAATCACATAGCCATGGTATTGATAATACTATCAGTTTGACTTACCTCATTTAGAGCTTCCATGTTGGATTTCAATTGTAATCAACTTGTTCTGGTAATACTGCACGGAATTATTTCTAGGGCTTTTGAATATATTCCCGTCTAGTGAATAGTCGAATTTTTTGCTCTCGTAAAACAGTACACTTCAAACAAATGACTTTTGATATCCATACTAAGATGCTTGTCAGTTAAAATACCGCTTTACAAAGGCACAAATGCTATTCTTCTACCAACTTCATGTCTACTATCATCCTCTTCATTGAATATACTTTCTAGAGAGAATAAATGACACTTTGCAAGTATACTGTTCCCAATTTTAATATTTATATTTTCTTTGTATGGTATGTATTTTTTAGGTAGATTTATATTGAGCTTAAAATGATCTAGGTTGTTCTTAAAGACTTGCACCATTCTATTCATTTCTGCTTCAGGACATACCACTAGTGCAATAAGATCTGCAAATCTAACGCAATGAATGGATTTACTCTCAATCTGCATACCTTTGGAACAGTCTTCCATTTTGGTTATTGCTTCATACCTTCCTTAATTCTAGTTTGTTTTGTTTATAATGAAGTGTGTACGGTACTTTTTTGTACATGTTCCAATATACTTTATTCTTCGCATTGAGCCAAACATCAAATTCCAGTTACTGGTGTCAAATGCACTTTCCAAGTATAGTTCCAAGTAACTCTCTTTTTGTATACAATAACTTAACACGAAAATGGCTTCCCTTGTTCTTATCCAGGCCGAAACTCAAATTGGTCTTTATTGATATAGTGCTCAATTTCATAGTTACTTACCTTAATATTTCTTGATTTAATATTGACCTACCTCAAATATCAAGCCCATTTTTTAACAGAATTAAACGTGTACAGGACGTCAGGAATAACTAACTTACTTGTTGTAGAGACTTCACAGGTTGTTTGGGCTTTCCTTCTCCATTTGTAAGCCCATTTTTAATACCATTTTGATTAGGCCTTTGTAATATTTTAACTGATGGCTCAGGAGGCAGACATTTCAACCTTATATCTTCTGGAGACAAGATTAGAGGTTCTGGTTTCATACTGAAAACAATAAAAAAAAATAAAAGAATTAGTGAAAAGGCTAGTGATCATATTAGAATGTACAAAACTGAGTTTCAATTTCAAATAGCTCATTTTTCAAACAATTAGATCCTGTGGTAGTTGATTTGATGACTACAATAAATTAGTTATTCGTGAAAGTGAGTACCTTCTTCCGTGCAAAAATATTTATACAAATAAAAGGACATGTTACTCGGCATACCAAAATAATCCGTTTATATTAAAATAGCCAGGAGATATAGGTAACATAGAGAATTAAGAATTTAAAATTATTAAAGAATTAAGATCAGAACTATAAAAAAGGTAAACATTTTGGTTATTCCTTAGTATTTCTCCCATTTTCTAAAATGCATTACTCCTCGTGGGATTGACAAATTTTACAAACGAGGTGAATTTGAAAACTTGAATACAGGAAGTTTCATGTCCTACGTATGAAAATTGCCTATAATTAAAGGACCAGGCTAGATTTTTATTGGGGAAAAGTGGTTGAGTACTAAATTAGGATCTCTACTTCAAGTCCTATTTTAAACACCATGTTTTAAAATATTTAACAACTTTTACTTAAAAACTCCATTAACATTTAGAAGATTCATTTCTTATCATTGATGAAAGTCAGTATTTTCTTATTGAGGATATAAGCTTGCTAATAGAAAAACGTGTTCACATTATCTGAAATTCATTTAAATAAAGTTGTTACTGTTAAAAGTAGTTTAAATGCATAACTAAATATGCCCATATTTATATTATATCTTACTTCTTGCCAATGCCATGAGGTTTACCAGCAATCAACACAACATCAGTAAACACTGTGTGAGCCTAAGGAACATTATTCCCTATTTTTCCAATTGCTATTTTGAGGGCAACATTGTATAGCAACAGGGATAAAGGGTCTCCTAACCTTAGACCTCTAATAACCTCAAAGCTATGAGAGATACCCACACTGATTTTAATCTTACACGTCCTTTCCAGTGATCTGATAAGCTTCCTAGTTATTCCCAGGAACTCCAATGCTTAATGAAATTTTAAATCCTCTACACTGTAGTAACACAGTTGGAAGTCAACAAAGAATTGGTGCAGATCATTATACTTGAATACTTCACCTGACATCAGCAATGACAAAGCTATATGTTTTGAGAATGCTCATTATAAACCAATATCCTCTCGCAAGCCAAAATGTAGGGACAGCCCTAATATCCCCTCCAATCTTCAACTAATGACCATCTGCCATTTTGTGTTTTAGTTAATTGCTTTTCTTAGTTAATTGCTGCTCCCCATTGTTCAAAAATTTTTAACCCTTAGGATACTACCGACTGATATATCAGTCTAGGGTTTTCTGTATCAGGAATACTATGGATTGATATATCAGTCAAACGGGAGACGTGTTCTGTGAACACTATAATAGTCCCGCATGTTTAAGGGAAATCAGCTATTGAGGTTGTACTCACGACGCGATTTTCGTAATTTTTCTTCAAATGTCCATCGATCCTACCCAGGAGATGACGAAAATGAGGTCCGTTCAAAACTGTATATATATATATATATATATATATATATATATATATATATATATATATATATATATATTTGTCTGTTACCGCTCTAGCGGTCGCAATTATTGTTTAATTGTTACCAAACTCAATATTTAGTCATTTTATGTAAAAAGAAAGATCAAGTTCGTTAACGGCTGAAATCGGGCCAGAGGGAGGGGGGGTTTAGAGGGGAGGATTTTCGAAAATTCGAAATATCTCCGTTACCATAGGTCGGATTGAAAAATTGTATAGAATCAATCTTATTGCAAATTAAATTAACTATAAATATTGATATATACGTTTATTCAATATCTTGAATATTAACCGAGATATTTGCATTTTTTAGTTTTCAGCCATCAGCAAACCGCCACTTCCACTCATGTTACATAAACAATACTCTCCTACATAATAAATTACATTATTCAAAGTTTAAATACCAAAAATTGTATTGAAGAGACCATTATTATACGAGATACATGCAAATATGTTCTTGTGACCCCCCCCCCCCCCGTCTTAAGGTTTTGGACTACTAAAATTTGATTGATTGAGATAACAAGTATTCTGACTCATTATTAAGGTCTCTAGTACAGTACTGGATATAGTAAATAGTTCTCAATAAAATTAATATATTATATTCTGATATATTTCAGTAATTGTTTTTCTTTCCGGTGTGAGGCGGGCAGACCCGTTTGTTTATATTTCTAACCTAAGGCTCCCTGTCGGCAGTTTTTGAAATTGGATGAAACATTTCTTATTTCCGTTTGTATTTATTCATGGTGGTGTTGAGTTACCAGTATGTAGATTTATCTATTACTATACTTTACCAGGGAAATCTGCTTAATTTACGCAGCCCCTGCGTGACGGACTTTTTTTAGGGAACAGTCGAGTGCTTCAAAATGTTCGGAAGAAGAATTTTTTTCTGATGAAGAAATTTTGTTAGACATTTTTGCGGGTGTGAGTGAAAATAAAGATGATTCTTCTTCAGATTATGATGAAGATCCTGATGGTAGAAACCATAATTTGTCTATTGGTGAAATGTCTGGAACTAGTTACTGGAACACAATTACAACTATTGGAAAGGGAATTATACGATTAGTGCTAGAATGTAAAAAGTATTCAGCAGACGGGAATATGCATGGCTAGACTATCCCTCACTGCCCAAGTACTGCACACCCTAAGGGTTAATCCAACTATTCCCTATCACCTGACACCAAATTCAGAAGTAGTCAAGTTCTAACTAAAGTAAGAGCAGCTTACTGGAGACAACCTAAAAAAACTAATTACATGGCAAATACATTTTAAGAATTATAAGGAGGCAAAGAAAGTAATTGGCAAAGATGTTATGGAACTCAATCTCCAGCGATATTTGTCTCAAAAGAATAGCATCCAACAGAACCCAATGGCTAAGACTACAAGTTGTAGTGTTCCTGAAAGAAATTTATCTTGCAACCAGGAATCCTGTATACATTTTGGCTTTAATTCATCCTGTAAGGGCTACCAACTTTATCACTGAAAAATGGACTAAATGAAATTAATATTTTAACAAATACCTTGATGAGCCGTTTTGGATAGATGATTTGGAAAGCTTAATTTTCTCCAGCTGCCTGTCAAGTTCCTAAAATAAACAAATATAAATATTTAAGAGAAATTATTCTTGGGTCAATTCTAGAAATTGCTCTCTTAAGTGATTCTTCAATATTTGACATAAACGTCCTGAGAACATATCAGGGAAGAAATAATATGTATAAATTCACAGTAAAGATTAACTAAAAACTTTAATAAGTTTGAGGCATGGAGTTATTATGGATAGACTATTTGAAAAAAAAATCATATATTTCATCTCTTTTTGTTTTATACAATTTTTTTTTTTGAAATTTTAAAATTCTGTGGACGTCATCATCTATGAGCACATGCTACAAGATTTTCCTGAAACCCTATCCCGTAAAACAAACAATAAATAAGTCGTTTATTCATACTAAACATGAAAATAACTTGATACATAATTTATGTACAGAATATCATAAAATCACTTTCTAGAAAGAAATTCTCCTTATATCAAACCAATGAGTTAAATGGTGCACCAACACCAAATTATACCAGTATATTTTTGTTCAGTGGAATGAAACTATTTGGTGTGAGGAAAAGCATCAGTTTATATAATAAAAAAAAGTGTGGCCTAAAGCGACATAAATGAAATTATAAATGATATTTAATCAGGTCTGTAACTTCACAAGCACTGGTGAGTTTGGAAAAATCGTCATAATAAAAGGAGAGTGAAAGAACTAAAGATTCTTATTTAGGTTGAATTTGTAGATTGGAATGTTTATTAAATATAATTATTAATGAATTAAAATTATATAATTAATTTTATGTTTTGATTAACTATCATGAAGTATTCACTATTTATTTTTTGGGGCTCAGGTTGGCCATGTGAGTTAAAGCGTTAAGCCTTAATCTCACATGGCAAACCTAGAGTGGCGAGTTCGATTCATGCCTGGGAAGATAGGAATTTATTTAGTGTCAAACTCACTAAATAAAATCCTTAGTCCTAACCTGGCTAGAAAAGGGTGGTAACCTATAGATAACCCGTCCCAATTAGCCATAAAAGCAAAAAGTGGAAAGTTAATAAATAATAATATTTATTTTTTTCATATATAATAATAAATATTATAAATGATTATAATTTGCATCCTTGTCTCAAATTTCAAGATGAGTCTAAATTTATTTATAAGGGAAAAACAAATCTAGAAATAAGAGCAACCAATAAATCATAGGTAGTAGGTTCACATTATGCTTAGGTATTGTATTAATGTGAACATTAAAGCTTGTTTAAGGGACACAAGATTTTCAGAATAAAAAAAAAGATACAATTTAGAATATCAAGAATTAACAGATTTATATTGAGCTAAATAAGAAAAACAAATGAACAAGGTTTGGATAAAACAATACCAAAATTTAATCACATCTTTATATGAAATTTATTTTTGCGATAAACACATTACATGGAAATATTTCGACATTTTCCAATGAATAAAATTCCATTTTAAGAGGACAGCAATGTAAAAAAATGTAACTAATACGAGGTACAGTATATACCTTTTTATTAAAAATACTATTATAAAAAAGTAAACATAGTGGGGTGGAAGGGAAAGTAACAGAAAAGTAGGTTATATTTTAAAAATCAATATTGTAAGGAAATATGTAATTTTAAACAGTTCAAAAATACTCCTTTGGGACACATATAGAGGCATTTATAAATTCAATAGAATATATGTTTCAGTGTCATTAGGATACCCAGATGTTGAAACCAAAATTTAACCTACAATAAAACTAATACATCAACAAAGGTATAACAGCATGATTCCTATCATTTAAACAGATCTTAGAATTTAATAATGGCCTAATGAAGAAAAAAAACACTATTAAAAAAAAAAGAAGAAATGAAATTAGCTCTAAATGTCTTTAATAGCATTTCAAACTAGAACTAAACTAACAGAGGCTATCCAATAACTAAAATACATACCCCCGAGTCTTCTAAATCTTCCCAGTTATCATACAGATCTGCTTCTTCTTTATCTGCCATCCTAAAGCTAAAATTACCAAATATTAAAAACAACTCACTAATCTTCAACTTGACCTTTTATCGATTAAATGATACATCGATGTACGAGTATAGAATAACATTGCTAAGAGGTATTTACAAAAACTCAAGCAGCGAAGTATAAATAATAACTATTGTCTGTGCATACCTTAAAGATCTGTAGCAATGCCGTTTTCAAGAAATGACTATGTACGTCACGCACGGGGTATACTATGCATATTGTTCAAGTACGTAAAATTTGCAAATTGTGAAAGTTCATTTCACTGGATGTCATATCATCACAGATAGCCTAATTTGAACATTTTTCTGCATTATAATATTCTAACATTTAAGTTAATTGCATAGGGGTAGAACTGCCGAAGAGCTCAGGTTGGCTGTGCGAGTTAAGGCGTTGGTCTTAATCTCGTGTGGTAAACCTAGAGTGGCGGGTTCGATTCCCGCCCCGGGCAGAAGAAATTTATTTAGTGACAGACTCATTAAATAAACTCCATAGGCCCACTCTGGCTAGAACGAGTGGTAACCTGTAGATAACCCGTCCCGATTAGCCATAGTGACATAAAGTGGACGTAAATAATAATAAACAAACAGAAGAACTGCCCAAAACAACAAATCAAACGTTAAGATTCGTACTAAGAAACCACCTCTACCTATGAAAGTCCGAAAACTCTTAAAATCGGGAAGGTGTGACGAATTGATTTTGATTAACCTGAAGACATTAACATACTGTTTAAATGAGACCATGATAGATGAATAACATGCATTTTAGGAAGACTCTTTACTTTATGAGAGACGCAACAAATTTGATTCTTCAAGAGAGATTAATAGAAAAAGATAACAGGCATGTTACATTTATAATGTTCTTAATGATAAATACCAGGCTTGTGGATAAGCGTGCAGAAATCAGGAAACCCATATTAGTAAGACACTCCAACAGAGTGCTAATTCCGTTGTTAAATGTTAGGCTAGACGAAACTAGTTCTCATAACCTAAATAAGATTAAGCATTGGGAAATAAAGTTTACCAAATTTAGTATCCAGGAAAAGACACGATAGCTTCTTCCAGGATCACTAGTCGAGTTTCTAGTAAAGGCCCATTTCATTCTGGCATAACATATTAACAAGTCTTACAATGACTAAATATATTCTAAGACGTCAAAAACAGTCAAGAATAGCAAAAGAGATGCAGAACGTCTTCGAAATCAATAGGAATTCGAATTCTTTTAATGCTTGTATTATTACAGGAGAAACAGATCCGATATGGGGACCTCACGACTTCTTTCTACTTTTATTGAATTTAATAAACAAAAATTTGGTTGAATTTCATTTGAACCTGATACATAATACATATCAACATTTCCATATCGATTCGGAAAATGCCATATATCTTTGTATGATAAATCAAATGATTATGACAATTCGTGCAGAAATTTGAATTTTTATTTTTGACCTTCTCTAAAACACCCCTTAGTTGATTTTGTTGAGAGGGAAGAGATGCACAACTTGACATTCCAGCAATCCCAAATATAAAGTTTCAATATTCTAAGTCTACCCGTTTTTGAGTTATGCAAAATACCTACTAACGTCACGCGAAACTAGCGTCACGAAACTATTTGAAACTTCTGAAGCAGTCTTCCCTTAAGGGAAATCTGTATAAAAATTGGGTTAAGGGAGGTCTGTTAATGAATATTCGGAGCAAGAGCTAATGCTTTTTTTTCTTTATAATTCAGTACGTGTAATAACAGTGCACCAAGTTTCGTTTTAGCAGATTTCCCCTAAGGGAAATCAGCTATTGAGGTCGTACTCATGACGCGAGTTTCGAAAAATTTCTTCAAATGTCCATCGATCCTACCCAGGAGATGAGGAAAATGAGGTCCCTTCAAAATTTTATATATATATATATATATATATATATATATATATATATATATATATATATATATATTGGTCTGTTAACGCTGAACGGACCTCATTTTCGTCATCTACTAAGTAGGATCGATGGACATTTGAAGAAAAATGTCGAAAATTCCGCCATGAGTACAACCTCAATAGCTGATTTCCCTCAAGGGAAATCTGCTAAAAATTATATTTCAACATATCAAGCAATTAGAAGGAATTCATTACATCACACCCTCTCCCCTTCCTCTCTAAAAGTTACTTCCTTTCACTCATTTAGTTATCTACGAGTTTACAAAATATTGCCCACTTAAAAGGAAAGTGTTTGAAATCTAAGGAAATCTAAAGTGTTTTATCTATTAATTCAAAATCAATTGAAAAATACCTTTGCTTCAAGGGGGGAAAAAGTTCGTTACGCAAGGGCTGCGTAAACTAAGCAGATTTGTGCTTATATAACACTATTGATCTTATCTCACCACATATTCAGACTGAAAACCAGTAAGTATCAATTACTCTGTAACAGTTATATAAACATGTGTCTAGCTGTCGTCGGGGCCCCCTGCTTTAAAATTTAATAGTGGTGTGGGAGCGAGTGCGGGCTAGTGGCAACACTGCGTGCATAACCTGTTCATCAAGGTTAGAAGAATGACAAAAGACAGTTAGTGCCGCATGTGAAACTCCCCCCAAGACATTGAAAATTGTTGATACACTTATTAAATACTACTCTTTACTACACATATTATTCTACTCATTACCCACACCAAAACTACATACAAGTGTTACGAAAAAATGCAAAGAATCATGTACAAATATTAGCAGATTTCCCTTTTTGGCTAAAGAGCATTTTAGTCACCCCCCTAGCCGCCATCTTGTTACGTCACTGTCCGACATCTTGTTTGTCTCCGCAGTCTAAGGATCCAACAAATTAGGTGAGTTAACAAAATTTAAGTTAAAATTACCCCCTCCCCCCTGGTTTTAACCGCCGATGGCGTATTTTGGAAATTTTAAAGTGTTAAAAAAGATAGAGTAAGAAAAACAAAACCCCCACCCTTGGTGTTAGAAAAACAAGATGGCCGCCGTCATCATCGAGCGCCATCAAGGGGGGGGGACTAAAATGCACTTTCACCCCCTTTTAGCAGATTTCCCTTAAGGGAAATCAGCTATTCAGGTCGTACTCATGAAGTGAGTTTCGAAAAATTTCTTCAAATGTCCATCGATCCTACCCAGGAGATGACGAAAATGAGGTCCGTTCAAAATTTTATATATATATATATATATATATATATATATATATACATATATATTTGTCTGTTAGCGCTCTAGCGGTCGCAATTTTTGTTTGATCGTTACCAAACTCGGAATTTAATCGTTTTATGTAAAAAGGAAGATCAAGTTCGTTAATGGCTGAAATTGGACCAGTGGGAGGGGGGGTTTAGAGGGAGGGATTTTCGGAAAATTCAGAATATCTCCGTTATTATGCGTCGGATCGAAAAATTGTATAGAATCAATCTTATTGCAAATTAAATTTACTATAAATAATGGTTTATTCTGTATCTTGAATATTAACCGAGATATTTGCATTTGTATTCTGCATTCGTCGGCAGGAGTGAGCTGTTTTGGTACTTTCGGAAGAGAGCTCTGGCGGCCGTTTTCGTAACTATTCGTCCCTCGTGTATAAGTTTAGTGATCCCTTACTACTTACTACACTTGTTTTTGGGCAGATTTCTCTATTGTAAAACTTCACGTGGGAAATCTGCTTAGTTTACGCAGCGCCTGAAGGACTTTTTTTTATTGTAAGGAGGGGAGTGGGGGAGGATCAGCCGATAGTCAGATATGGGTGTTGACACTTAGTACTTGTCGTTTCAAGGATCTGTACGGGAAACGGGGTTCTAACAGAGGGCACGATACTTCCTAACAAGACGGGCTACATTTATGAAGAAATTATACGGATAAGAATAATATATTACATAGTAAAAGTATGTCACGCAGGGACACTAAGCAGATTTTCAAGTGCCGCCATGAAATAATTGTCATCTCACCATTTATTAGTCTAGATGTGCACATTAGGCTTGTTTTCCTCTACAATAGGTCTATTTTGACAGAGTGCACTTTCAGAGCAACAGCTCCATCTTCAGTGCCTGTTGACATAAACAAAACCTTTTTTTCGAAGAGCGTTAGAGAGGACTTGCTTGCGACGATCACCATCTATTCTCTATTTCAAAAAGGTCCGTCACGCAGTTGCTGCGTAAACTAAGCAGATTTCCCACTTGAAGTTTTACAGTTGAGAAATCTGCCTAATAACAACAGTAGTAGAAAAGAATCTCTAAACCTATTCACGAGGGATGAATAGTTACGGAAACGGCCGCACTAGCTCTCGGCGGATGGTCCCGAACATAGCCGACTCCTGCCAACCACACACACAATACAAATGCAAATATCTCGGTTAATATTCAAGATAGAGAATAATTGTATATATTAATATTTATAGTACATTTAATTTGCAATAAGATTGGTTCTATACAATTTTTCTATCCGATGCATAATAACGGAGATATTTCGAATTTTCGAAAATCCCCCCTCTAAACCCCCACCTCCCTCTGGTCCGATTTCAGCCATTAACGAACTTGATCTGTCTTTTTACATAAAACGGTTAAATATCGAGTTTCGTAACGATCAAAAAAAAATTGCGACAGCTAGAGCTTTAACACACACACACACACACACACATATATATATATATATATATATATATATATATATATAATTTTGAACGGACCTCATTTTCATCATCTCCTGGGTAGGATCGATGGACATTTGAAGAAATTTTTCGAAAATCGCGTCATGAGTACGACCTCAATAGCTGATTTCCCTTAAGGGAAATCTGCTAAAACCAGTAAGTACAAAAAAATGTTTAGAACTGCTATTGTAGAGTATCGACAGTTTAACAAGATTGGTTATATAACATTTTTCAACTCGAATTATAATAACGGAGATATTTTGAATTTTCGAATCCCCCGAAATTTAATAAATATTTTCCAGTAAAGAAGGAAAAATCTTAATTGATGACGTCATCACGCCACGAATTTGGATGTACCTCGCATAATAAAGGTCTCTTGAAAGCAGTCTTTGGTATTTAAGCTTCAAATAATGGGGTTCATGATATAACAGCTTTTTATTAACTGGTATCAGACAAGGATGTATGCATGTACACATATACATAATATTGAACGGATCATTTTCGTCATCTCCTATGTTGGAATGATGGACACTTGATGAAAGCTTTCAAAATTCCCGACATCAGTACAACCTCAATAGCTGATTTCCCCTAAGGGACGTGTTATTAAATGAAATCGAACTCGCCACTCTAGGTTTACCATGTGAGATATAGGTCAACACTTAAACTCGCATGGCTAACCTGAGCCCCGAGAATATTGGATAAAAATTACCTATTAGTTCTTCAAGTTTTTATACTGCTCCATATGTGTTGTCTCCTACAGAAGTGCGCACATATGCAAGTATGCGTGTTGAAAATGTTTTTTTAATTATATAAAAATATGTAGATATCGAAAAGTGTATCGATTGTGTGTGTCTCTTCCTTCCTGTATTATCTACTGATGTACCTTGTGGTTGTAGATTTTGTTCCACAAAAAAGGTGTTAGCTAAGTAAATACTTAGCTTAAAAAAAATTTAGTTACTTATCAAATGTGTTAAAACCTTATTTCCAAGAATGCTAAAAAACTAAATGGTTGTCTTGATATGTTAAGAAAACCTAGTAGCTGGGTATTAAATGAACAATCAATCACTATAATAAAATGTTTATTAGTGTTTAATAGTATATTACAATAATTGAAGTAGATTGAAAAAAAAAAATTTACATTTTTGATTATATTTCCATAATGAAGGTGCCTTTGTCGTGACTCTTACATCTATAATTATTAAAAATCCTCTGATATTGGATTCTTTCTTCTAATATATGAAATTTGGTGCAGGAATGCCAAGCTGAAAAAATAAAATAAGTGCATAGGTTAGTTTTCCTTTACTCTCATATGAGAATTCAATCAATAGTGCTAATGCCTAAACTTTACAATTTTGATTAGAAGCATTATAACGGTTGTGAATAAAAAAAATTGGATGGTGTTTTTTGAATCCCTTCATACCAGAAACATTCGGAACAATAAAACGATCTCCTTAAATTAATCACAACATTTATAATAATAATAACATTTTTCGATACAACTAATAATAAGGTATATATTTACACACACACAAACACACTCACACACATAAATATATGAACATCATAGGAGACCGCATATTCGCCACCTCCTGGGTAGAATCGATGGATATTTGAAGGCGTTTTCAAAAATCGATTCATAAGTACAACCCAAGGTCCTGGTCTTCCTTAAGGGGAAATTCCTAAAATGATTGATGATAAATCCGAAAATATTGCACGTCCAGAACTCATTCGAAAAGTTGGTAATATTCATTCAAGTCGAAAGCAAATTAGCAATTATTGTGTTATTATTAAATTTAAGAAGAATAATGAGTATAGGATTGGCTCAAGGATGCCGATTTGCCACACAGTATTCGGTGAGAGGGAGAGCATGCCATTAATTCTGTATTATTATTTCTTAACGTCCACTTTTTTGCACCTGAGGCTAATTGGGGCGGGTTATCTACAGGTTACCACTCTTTTCTAGCCAGGGTGGGATTTTAGGATGTTATTTAATGAATTCAGTCACTAAATAATTTCCTTTCCCCAGTCGAGAATCGAACTCGCCACTCCAGGTTTTCCATGTGAGATAAAGGTCAACGCTTTAGCTCACATGGCTAACTTAATTCAGTAATGTTTGTTGCATTCTCATGGTATGTTCCAGAAGATCTTCATTTGCTAAATAAAATGAATTTTCTACTCCAGATATCACCTATTTATTACATTACCAGGGTCTTTTTTACTTTACCTACACCAGTTACTTTTTGAAGTAACTGTGATCATTGAAAATTAACAAGACTCTAGTTGGTTGGTTGTTCTTAAATCAGAAGAAATAGCATATGTTATATATAAAATAGCTTTGCAGAGGTGTTGATTGTTGTATAAATCAAGAAAATTTAGAAAAGGACACTTCATGAGGATTATATTTCATAAAAAAAGAGGTCCAGTATTTAGATGCAGTCTAAGAATTTGCAGACAAGAAATCGGCTGTTACAATGACTCATGGTTCAGTAATAGTAAACTTTTATTAAGGAAGTGTATTTTTTTTACTTATCCCTGGGCGAATGGCTATCCAACGACGAAATTTATATTTGAAACTTGTTAAATACATTATTTCAAACATATGTTCATTACTTTTATCAATTTAACGATAACGTAAATCACTGTTTTAGAAATAAGTAACTGGTGCGGGTAAAGTAAAAAAGACTCCATTACCAGCACTCCCAGGGGACCCCTCCGAATGATACTTTATAATATCTATCAATATCTTGGTATTAATAACCTATCCTTAAGAACATAGAAAAGAATAATGTTTACCTCTTTTCCAGTCGAGAGAGCACATTTCAGTATTTCCACTCCAAAAGCACACTTGCCTCCTGGGTTTTGGACTGTAAATAAATATTTCTCATTAGATATTTACAATAGAGTAACACTGCAACCGGTAAAACTAATATCTCAATTAAAATTTAAATTGTATGTCAAACTATATATCCATTGCCAATATTATGGATGCTGTTCTTTTTTGGTTTTTACCTTTTGAACACTTATCAGTAACTTGGTTTACTTTTTCCAGCATTTCAGGATGGTCGGCAAGCTTCTTAGCATTGAGAGCTTTTATTCTCTCAACATTTATTTGCCCGTCTTTCACCTGGAATCAAATAAATTTATAACTTCATTAATGTGCAGAATAATTTTATATAATTTATACATTTAAGTTTATAAGTATGAAACTGTCCAACACTAAAGTCATCAATAACTTCATACTTTCACACACAAACGGAAAATATGAAAATTGCAATAACTCGTCCAAATATAGATAGCTAAAATAGTGATTACGAAAAAAAAAATAGACTCACCAATTCTGCCTTCTCGTACATGCACTCAACGAAGCACTGAAAAAACGAGACAATGAAATTATTTACACCTTCTTAATTTAAAAAAAAAATCACAAAGGTAACTTAGATCTATAGTTATTAATGTGGCACAGATATGGCGTATTCACGTACATAGGCTACATTATATTTTTATTTTAATAATATATAATTAACTGTCATTCAGTTAATATATCATCCAGCTCATTTTAAGCATCTGGTGAAGTGGCAACTTAACAAGGACAGCGCGAACTCCTGCAATGACATGCTAGTGATGAAATCTCGGATTAGATTCTCTATATCTCCAGATGTGAATCGGACTTGAAATTTAATCTAGGCATGAAATATTTAGTGGTCCATTGGCTTCCTGCGAACAACTAGGCGTGGGGGTTTACCTAATACAGAATATCCAAATAACTGGCTTAATATTGGGGTTTGAAAATAATGTATAGAACATCAATTCCAGCGTAAAGAAAATAAAGCCTCTCTTTTCATAGAACGAATGAAAAATGGAGGCATAAAATCACGCAGGGACTGCGTAAACTAAGCAGATTTCCATGTGGTCTAGTAGCATACTTGTGACCATATCTCACCACATATCTTCGATTTCTCTTAAAAATGAGGTGGGGGGGGGGATTACTGAGGGCTGTAAGGAGTAAGGAAGTACTATTAACTCAATGAGTAAGTAAATGCATAGAGCATCAACAGCTTAACAAGGTTTGGTAAAAAGGATTGGTTTTATACAATTTTTAAGACCCGACTCATAATAATGGATATATTTCGAATCTTCGAATCCCTCTCCTCTAAATCCTTTCTATTTTATGTCTGATTTCAACCAATAACAAATATGATCTTTTGTGTTGCCACAAAAGGTTAAATAAGGAGTATGTTTTAGGTCAAATAAATATTTTCGAAACAAGAGCGTAAAATCTTAATGATACCGTCATCATTCAACGGATTTGCTTGTATCTCGCAAAATAAAGATCCCTTGAAAACAATATTTGGTATAATAGCTTAGAATAAAATGGTTAATAATATATCAGCTTATCGTTAATATGACATGAGTAGGAATGGGGGTTTACTTATTGCTGAAAACCGAAAAATTTCTTGGTAATTCATGATAGAGAAAATAAGCATATACAACATTTATAGGTAATTTAATTTGCAATAAAAATGGTCCTTTACATTTTTCGATCTGACTTATATCAGCGGAGATATTTCAAATTTTCGAAATTCACCCTGTGTAAATTTTTTTGTCTTAAGGGAAATCAGCTATTACGATTTTAACTACTACCTTACTATTTAGATTTCATTAAGCTCTAACTCCTACTCATAATTTTTTATTTCAAGAGACTATTAATAAATACAGCACGTCTAGTTTAAAACTGAAGTCCTGCATCTTATCACGGAAGAAATATAGAATAGAAAGTGGGATGATATCAAGGACTCATTCCTTACAGCAGGTGGTCAATGGCCATCCATGCAGCTCCTGAAGCAACCTTTAGCAGATTTCTATGAAGGACTTTTTCCATTCAGAGTTGGACGATTCGAGTTCTTCTTTGCTTAATTCGTTGTTACCAACACACTTTATGTTACTTTCTTATTAAATTTTCTAAATTATAAATAAATAAGTAAATTAACCAGTACTTACTTTTCCAGCTTCAGTTTCAGGAACTTTCAGTGCTTCAACCGCATCTTTTATTTGATCTGAAATGATCATACAAATGTATAAATTAATTTGTATTCTGATACAATTAGTATAGTTTAACCTAGGTAGGTGGAGAGGGGTCATGGAATCGTTCAAAATTCTGGGGAGCCATAATACTGGGATTGGACAATTTCGTCTATCCAAGATCAAATGAAGTTGTGAAAAGTACATAAAAATGTTTTGGTTATTTATTAACGCCCGCATTGGACTACAGAGGCTAAGAGAGACGGGGTATCTATAAGTTACAAGTTTCTCTAGCCAGAATGGGATTAAGGATTTTATGTAGTGAGTTCTTGACTAAATAAATTCTTATACACCTTCGGTATCAAACCGATGGCTCTAGGGTTATCAAGTGTATTAAGACCAACGCCTTAATCCACTTGGGTAGCCTGAACTACAAAAATATCTTTTTGGTTGTAATACTTATTTGTTCGTACCATTTTCTTACATGGATATTATTTGTTAAGGGTTTATACTTGCAATCTCTAATACTTCCTCCCACATTTCATAATTTTATTCATCTGATTCATATTCGTCTATAGATGTTTTCTCAGCTCCATTATTTTTCTTGTAAGAGCCCAAGTTTCACCAAATAATGAAACAATAAATACTCTACTTTTCTAAGTGAAAGCCAATAACTCCAAGAAATCGATTTGGACGTATTGGTGGTTGTCTTCAGTCCAAAGAAAATCATGATACGATCTAAATAACCACCATATTCACTATTTCCAATCTATTTAATTTTAGTTCTGACCTCAAGTTCATCAGAGTAAAGTCTTTGTCAAATAGATACCTGAACATAGAAGGTCATTTATTCATTACGAGAGATCATTTTCTTTCAAAGAAAGTTCAAGAGACATTTAGTACTCACAGTAAAGGAATTTGTACACGCTATTGACATAAATATCTATTTTAATTCAAACCATGTACAACATTTCCTCCTTATTTTCCATTTTAAAAATTTAGCCATATTCAAATTATAAAGTTTGAAACATGTGAAAATGTACGGAAGGAATTTGAATAAGACTTAACTAAAATAAATAATATACGATCCACAACATACCCATCTCAAGGTTATTTTCTTTCCTGCACACTTCGACTAAAGCCTTTGCCTTATCACTGAGCTGAACCTGCAAAGAAAATTTAATTGTTAATGATTGCTATTTATAAGCTGGTTTTTATTTCAGTAGGTCACGTACAGAGTGATACACGATATACGTTTCAGGGCATATATTCAATTTATAAGTTAAACATTCTGATTATTTAATTTTGACAATTAATTTCAAGTTCTGAGTTGGTATTCTGGCAGGTGGAAGTAACTTCTAATGTAGGTAGATGAAAGAATGGCTAGGCTTCTACTGTAGTAATTTATTAAAATTAATGAGCGCTTTCGATGCAGTGCACCATCATCAGTGCCCAAAAGTCCTGGATGTTGACCTGACTGCTCTTAAAACTAGACGACAGACTAGTTTGATTTAGCTGTTGGTCTTACAGTCTAAAACTTTTCTGTTTACTTAACTTTGTCCTAGGTTAGCACTTGCTCTCGTGTAGCAAACGTCTATCTGAAGAGACCTGAAAAGTAAAAAAACCTTAGTTCCAATCCCCCCCCCCCAGTACCCATTCACCATTACCCTATTAACCATTCTCCAACTATGCTCATTAACAATCTTTTAATTTCTATTTTAACACGTTGAGTGCTAAGGTGCCCGCCGGCGGGCAAATAGTACTTTCCCCCCAGGCGCATTGCCCGCCGGCGGGGACCCTTCCTACGCACTCCTAGCCCCCACCTCTTGGCTTCTACTTCGTTTCTTCATGGAATTCATTATACAAAGGTTCGAGCAGCGTGAAACAGAGTTGCGCCTTGAGCTTACAATTTTTTCAATACAAAAAAGTTCGTGTTTTGGATTTCTTAGATTTCACGTAAGTATTTTAAATTAATTCACTTTAATTTTTTTTTTTCTCGGAAAATAATAGCCAGATTTTTATTTTTAATATTTTTCCGATAAATAAAATCTCTCAATGAAATAAAATATGAAGAAAACAAAAACTTTTTTTTTGCGCCATTAGCATGAAATTTGAATTTGGAGTCCCGCTCACAACGTGTTAAACAATGGCGTTAGCTTAATTTTTTTATATTTCATTTTCTTTGAGCAAGCTTGTAATTGGATTTAGTTCAATATTTATTTATAAATTTTACTTATGTTATTTGGCATTGTATGATTATTGATTTTTTAAAGGGCACATTGATGTGATGTCCATGAAAAATAAATAAATAAAAATGATATTGAAAATTGGAAGCATGTTCCGAAAATACTTACCTCAAATGCATGGCTTGCAACGCAAGCGAGGAGAACAATACAAGCGACCTGTTTGGCGTACATTGTTGGTTACTGTATGACCAGTACTCACTAGCCGCGAGTATATATAGCCGGACCCATCTGAATACGTCACTCCTAAACACCCCCCACCACATCCCTTTCCTGAATGCACAAATAGGGTTTTTAATTATTCTCTTAAAAAAGTTACATAAGCCGGTGGAAAACAACACTGCTCGAGGGGAAAAAAAATTAAAATGTTCTGGAGGGAAAAAAAAAAGATTACTATTTTATTGTATCACAACGGACTAGCATTATTAAATTCCAAAGTTCGTTCATAGAATCAAACATACGTCCATACAAGCTAGGCGAATGAAAGGTACAACGCTTATTCACAACGCCTCGTAACTAGTCGTAATAAATGTACGAATTCACAATAAACTTACTACTTCCTGAACCATTCATTGCTTTAACTCCATTCTTCGCATTCAGATAATGCAATACCAAAAAATGTTTGATAAATCTTTAGTTTGGAGTTTGCTGCTTTACGAGGAGAAAAGGGACTATAATAGGTTGGAAGCAATGGAAATGCAAATTTGGATCAGAATCTCCAGAAAGTTGAACTCAGAAAACTCCAAAGTTAATGTTCTAAATGAAGTAAGTGAAAGTAAAAGATCTTATCAGGGCCATGGGAAAAAACGAGGGTGAGACTTCTCGTGCAAATCATAAGGCACAGCGATTCTATCACAAATATATTTGAAGGTAAAGTCCTTGAGCATAGATGAAGAGGAGGGTCTTGAAAATCATATTTTGAGGACATTAACATTTTATGGATTTTGGTGGGTATAGTAATATGAAAAGAGCAGCTTATGAAACAAAACCATGGTTGTACTACAAGGCGTAGCCTTTAGATGATGACCTAAACCAGTCACTTCCGGTTCAGTCAGTCCTTGCAGTACCTGAGTATTTTCCACAGTTTTAAACCATTAAGTATGGTGTGCAGGAATAATCTTCCATTTCCGGAACCTAGCCTCTGCAAGTGAGTCTCATCACTCAGGTCACTTTTTTCCTGAGCCTGAAGCTACTCCTTGCTCCACTAGGTTTCAATTCAACATTTTCCTTTGTGTAAGAGGGTCGAGAGGTTCAACTTCTCCTTTGTTATTAGAGGTACTGAAACTGTGTATATGATTAGACATCTAAAAAGTCCGTCACGCAGGGGCTGCGTAAACTAAGCAGGTTTCCCACGTGAAGTTATAAAAGAGAAATCTTCATACGAGAGCCAAACAGTTACGGCAAAGGGCCGAACTAGCTTTTGGCGGGAAATTCTGTCGTACGTTATGGGCCCAAATTTAATAAAAATGCCAATATCTCGGTTAGTATTCAAGATAGAGAATAAATGTATAGAACAATATTTATAGTAAATTTAATTTACAATATTGGTTCTATACACTTTTGTGATCCGACGTATGGTAACGGAGATATTTCGAATTTTCGAAAATCCCCCCTCTAAACCCCCCTCTTCCACTGGTCCGTTTCAGCCATTAACGAACTTGGTCTGTTTCTTAAGTCTATTGAAGCGAAGTCTCAAAAGTCGAACGCATATCTACTGAGGATAACGAGGTAAGAGGTATGCTCAATTTGTTCAGGGACTTGAATTAACGACAGGTTATCACTAATGAAAGAATACTGTGGATGTGGGTTAGAATGCGCCTTCGGAATACCAAATTCGTCATAAAAGATCGCCAACCTGGAGTGTGGTGCTGCTAATACTGGTATTACTACAAGCAGTCTCAATCCTGGGTACAAGGGGAGGGCAGAGAGTGGGCATCCTTGTAAAAATACAAAAAATAAACTGTAAGAAATTGTATTGAAATTTATCGTGGTGGTCAAAAATATTATCACCGGAGGAGTCCAATCGGATATGAGATGGGTGGTACCAACCAACAACAGGTGTAGCCAACTGTTCAGAAGAAAGGTAGAAGACGAGAAAGAAATTAAGAATGACACTATTCTCTGAGAGATAAATTCAGTAAAATATCATTGATCAAATGTAAGCACCTTAGAAGGATGCAGAAGACGGAGAGAAAGAATACTGCTATGACTGTCCATTTCTAGGCATATTAGCAAATTTCCCTTAAGGGGGACCAGCTATTGAGACCGTACTCATGACGCGATTATCGAAATTTTCCACAAATCTCAATGGAGATGGACGAAATGGAGATGACGAACATGAGGCCTATTCAGAATTATATACGAATTTTTATAAATGTATTTGTCTGTTGCCGATGACAATTTTTGTATGGTCGATACCAATCTCGATATTTAAACGTTTTATGTAAAACTAACGATCAAGCTCCTCAACGGCTGGTATCACCCCCTGGGAGTGTGGGTTTAGAGGGGGGATATTTGATCATTTGAAATATCATGTTGTTTTATACATGTTTTCTCTATCTTGAATATTAACCATGATATTTGGATTTTTTAGATTTCATCCTTATGTATACCACCACTCCTACTCATCATATTAAAAATTGGCTGTTATAATACGAACCTCGTCATCCAAGCTTATATACCAAATATTGTTTTCACGAGGCCTGTATTATGCACTATATATGCAAATTCTGCCAACACTAATAATAACTAATAATTCATCGCTGAATTCGGGCTTGGAATACTGTAAGTCCCCAGATCATATTTGTTATTGGCAGAAATCGGACAAGGTATAGGGGGGTTTAAAGGGTGGACTAGAAAATTCAAAATATATCCGTTATTATGAGTTGAATCGTAAAATGTTATAGAACCTATCTTGTCAAACTATTGATGAAGGGGCTCAGGTTGGCCGTGCGAGTTAGGGCGTTGGTCCTAATCTCGGGTGCTAGACCTAGAGCGAGCGGCGGGTTCGATTCCCGCACGGGGCAGTAGAAATTTATTTTGTGACGGACTCACTAAATAAACTCCTTGAGCCCACCCTGGCTAGAAAAGAGTGGTAACCTGTAAATAACCCGTCCCGATTAGCCTAGTAGCATGAAGTGGACGTAAATAATAATAAACCAACAAAAACAAACTATTGATGAACTAAAATTAATCTTCTATGCATTTTTTCCTAACACAAATACTATTCTAGTTATTTGGACGTCCTTGTTTCAGCCCTTAGTTAACTACCCCCTCCCTCCCCTTCTACGGCCCTTTTACTCATCGGTTTTTACATAGAAATAGAGAATATTTGGTGAGATGAGATCACAAGTATGCTACAGCAGCATGTCGGAAATCTGCTTTATACCATACTCGATATTGAAGCTATTATGGCAGTACTAATAATCACATTTGTTCCTGGCTGAATTCAGAACTTGAATAGTGGGGAATTAGGAGGGGAGGGGGGGAATTCGAAAATTTGAAATATCTTAGTTATTATAAATTAGATCGGAAAAAGTTCATCACGCAGCGTTAACTAAGCAGATTTCCCACTTGCGTCACGTATTTCCATTTATCTGGGTTCATAAGAACGGATATATTTCTAATTTTCGAAATTCTACCCATTTAACCACCCCCCCTCCCAATGTTTTGATTTCAGCCCTTAACGAACTTGATCTTTGTTTTACATTCAAATTTTAAGTTTGGTAACGATCAAACAAAAATTACGACCGCTAGTGTTAGCAGACAAATATATAAATCTCTCTCTACACATAAACACACACACACACACACACACACACATATATATATATATATATATATATATATATATATATATATACTAGCTAAGGTACCCGGCTTCGCCCGGGAATTCATTTGAGCCGGGATGATAATGGTATTTTTTCGGCAAGACTTTACTTTGCACAATATTTTGGCAATTACCCGTTTCAGTGTTCAAAGCTAGTACCCGTGGTTGGTTTGGCATAAAAAATTAAATATCCCAAATTTTTATCAGGCCTTCCTTATAATCCCCACCCCCGTTATAACCTAAACATTTTAATATAGCTTATAACTATGTAAGAATTAATGCTAATTTATATATTCCAAGTTTTGTTGGAATCGGTTCAACCGTTGGTATCGAATAAAATAGTTGACTCCCGCTTTAGCTTTTAGTGTATATCTCTTTTATAATTTGTTATACAACAAAAGTGAATATAACAAAAGTTACTTTAAATAACAAACTAAACAACTTTTGTCATGTGCATATTTGCAGAAAAACCAATAGGAAACGAAATACCGCTATTTTTATATACAGGCCTCCCTTACAACCCCCACTCCTGCCCGTTCCTACAAATGTTAGTATGACTTGTGATAATGAAGGTGTTAGTGCTAATACAAATACCGAGTTTTTTTCATTTCGGTTGAGTCTCTTGTGTGCCAAATAAAATTGTTGGCTCCCGCTATCATTTTTAGCGTATAACGCATTTATATTTCGGTATACGAAAAAAGTGTATATCACAAAAGTTACTCTAAATAACAAAATAAACAACATTTGTTATGTGCATATTTCCCTAAAAACCAATAGGAAACGGAATATCACCATTTTTAATTTCAGGCCTCCCTTACAACCCCCACTCCTGCCCGTCCCTAAAAATGTTGGTACGGCTTATTATAATGAAGGCGTTACTGCTAATACACATACCGAGTTTTATTTAGTTCGGTTGAGTCTATTGTGCCAAATAAAATTGTTCACTTCCGCTATAGGTTTTAGTCTATATCTCGTTTATAATTCGGTATACGAAAAAGGTGTATATAACAAAAGTTACTCTAAATGACAAAATAAACAACATTTGTTATGTGCATATTTGCCGAAAAACCAATAGGAAACGAAATATCGCTATTTTTAATTTCAGACCTCCCTTATAACCCCCACTCCTGTTCGTCTCAGAGAAAATTAATATAGCCTAAAGTCTAAGTTGGGTTAGTAGTAATATATATACCAAGTTTCATAAAATTCGGTTCAGCCGTTTATGCGTGAAAAGGTAACAAACAAACAAACAAATAAACAAACAAACAAACAAATAAACAAACAAACAAACAAATAAACAAACAAACAAACAAACAGACACGAAAGAAACAAAATGCAGTTATGGTGTCTATGACATGTGAAACGAAAAGTTATCGTGAAATTTCGCGAAAAAAATCAATGTACAGACAGAGGTTACAATTTTATATATATATATATATATATATATATATATATATATATATATATATATATATATATATATATATATACTAGCTCAGATACCCGGCTTCGCCCGGGAATTGATTTGAGGCTGAATGGTGATGGTATTTTTTTGGCAAGGCTTTACTTTGCACCATATTTTGACATTTACCCGTCCCAGTGTTTAGGGTTAATACCCGTTGTTGGCATTTGTTAATAATAAAATTAATTTTTTATGTAAGTCTTCACTGTCCTCCAAATTGTCATATTTCCCGTCACCTTTGCATTATGCATAGATTTCAGTTATTAAGGACAAAATGTTAACATAGATTTGAATTAATTTTTCCAGGTGAGGTACCTCATAATTCAAATTGGAATGAATTGTTGAGCATATCAATATTTCTACGCACATTACTTGCTCCACACATTGTTACTGGAGAAATGTATAAAACAAAAGTTAATCATCTGTGCATTATGCATAGATTTGAATTATTAAGGACAAAATATTAACATACATTTGAATTAATTTTTTCAGGTTAGGTATCTGGTAGTTCATATTGAAAAGAATTGTTGAACAAATTTCTCTAAATAACAAAATAAACAACTTTTGTTATGTGCATATTTGCCGAAACCCCAATAAGAAACGAAATATCACCATTATTAATTTCAGGCCTCCCTTATAAGCCCCACTCCTGCCCATCCCTAGAAATGTTAGTATGGCTTATTATAAGGAAAGCGTTAGTGCTAATTCACATACCGAGTTTTATTTATTTCGGCTGGGTCTTTTGTCCCAAATAAAATTGTTCACTTCCGCTATAGGTTTTAGCATATATCTCGTTTATAATTCGGTATACGAAAAAAGTGTGTAGACCAACTTAGGAAAGAAAGAGGGAGTGAGAAAGGTTCTAGATTACAGGAAGGCCTCCCCACCCGTCCCTGACGCTCCAGGTTAACCAACAGAACATGACTAACGGCTAACTCTCAATTCAGCTAACATTACCTTATATTCAGATTCTATTTTCAATTCTAATTATGCATGTTTAAATACTTTCGTTTTTTGTGAATTAATTGATTTTTTAAACACATTAAAGGATGAAATTACTTACTTCCGATTAATTAATGTTCCGGTGAAAGACAGAGGAAGAGGGGGGGGGGAGTAATATACTTTGCTCCTTATGAAACGCAATCCTTATGAAATGAAATGTTCGCAGAAAAACCAATAAGAAATAGTATATCGCGATTTTTCATTTCATGCCTCCATTGCAACTTAATTAAGATTAAAATCAAGGATGAGTTAATACCTACCTACATACGGAGTTTCGTTTAGTTCGGTTGAGTCTTTAGTGCCAAATAAAATTATGGACTCCCGGTATAGTTTCTAGCGTATAACTCATGTATACGACAAAAGTGTATATAATAAAAGTTACTCTAAATAACAAAATAAACAACTTTTGTAATGTGCATATTTGCCGAAAAAGCAATACGAAACGAAATATCACTATTATTAATTTCAGGCCTCCCTTATAAGCCCCACTCCTGCCCGTCCCTAGAAATGTTAGTGTGGCTTATTATAAGGACGGCGTTAGTACTAATTCACATACCGAGTTTGGTTTAGTTCGGTTGAGTCTTTTGTGCCAAATAAAATTGTGGACTCCCGGTATAGTTTTTAGCGTATAACTCATTTATACTTCCGTATACGGCAAAAAAGCATATAACAAAAGTTACTCTAAATTACAAAATAAAAAACTTTTGTTATGTGCATATTTGCTAAAAAAGCAATAGGAAACGAAATATCGCTATTTTTTATTTCAGGCCTACCTTATAACCCCCACTCCTGCCCGTCTCTAGAAATATTAGTATGGCTTATTATAAGTAAATTGTTAGTATTAATTCACATAGCGAGTTTGGTTTAGTTCGGTTGAGTCTTTTGTGCCAAATAAAATTGTGGACTCCCGCAATAGTTTTTAGCGTATAACTCATTTTTATTTCAGTATACGGCAAAAGTGCATATAACAAAAGTTACTGAAAATAACAAAATAAACAACTTTTGCCATATGTATGTTTGTCGAAAAACCAATAGGAAACGAAATATCACTACTGTTAAATTCAGGCCTCCCTTATAACCCCCACTCCTGCCCGTCCCTAGAAATGTTAGAGTGGCTTATTATAAGGAAGACGTTAGTGCTAATTCTCATTCCGAGTTTGGTTTAGTTCGGTTGAGTCTTTTGTGCCAAATAAAATTGTTGACTTCCGCTATCATTTTTAGCGTATAACGCCTTTATACTTAGGTATACGACAAAAGTGTGTATAACAAAAGTTACTCTAAATAATAAATTGAACAACTTTTGTTATGTGCATAATTGCCGAAAATGCAATAGGAAACGAAATATCACTATTTTTAATTTCAGGCCTCCCTTATAACCCCCACTCCTGTTCGTCTCAGAGAATATTAACATAGCCTAAAGTCTAAGATGGGTTAGTAGTAATATACATACCAAGTTTCATAAAATTCGGTTCAGCCGTTTATGCGTGAAAAGGTAACAAACAAACAAACAAACAAACAAACAAACATACACGAAAGAAACAAAATGCAGTTATGGTGTCTATGACATGTGAAACGAAAAGTTATGGTGAAATTTCGCGAAAAAAATCAATGTACAGACAGAGGTTACAATTTTATATATATATATATATATATATATATATATATATATATATATATATATATATATATAAGGGAGGCCTGAAATTAGTAATAGTGATATTTCGTTTCTTATTGTGGTTTTGGCAAATATGCACATAACAAAAGTTGTTTATTTTGTTATTTAGAGAAATTCGCTCAACAATTCTTTTCAATATGAACTACCAGGTACCACACCTGGAAAAATTAATTCAAATGTATGTTAATATTTTTCCTTAATAATTCAAATCTATGCATAATGCACAGGAAACGGGAAATATGACAATATGGAGGACAGTGCAGTCTTACATAAAAAATTAATTATATTATTTACAAATCCACAGAAACGACGGGTATTAACCCTAAACACTGGGACGGGTAAATGTCAAAATCTTGTTAGTTAAACTATCGATGCTCTATAATTATAGTTACTTAGAAATACCGAATGTATGATGAGATGAGATAAATTCCAGAACATGGGTAGTTTACAAAATCCCTGAAAACGCGATTTTAGAAATATTTCTTCAAATGCCCATCGATCCTACCCAGGAGATGACGAAAGTTATTAAAAGTTCAAAGCTATTAAAATTGACTGAAAGATTCCTTATTACCGATTGTATTTATTCAATTAATATTCACGGTGATGTTTTGTTACCAGTATGTAGATTGATGTATTGTGAAATTTCTCGAGGAAAATCTGCTTAGTTTAACCAGCCCCGGACTTTTCTTAGCAGATTTCCCTTAAGGGAAATCAGCTATTGAAGTACTCATGACACGAGTTTTCAAAAATTTCCTCAAATGTCCACCGATCCTACCCAGGAGATGACGAAAATGATGTCCGTTCAAAATTATATATATATATATATATATATATATATATATATATATATATATATATATATATATATATATATATCTGTTAACGCTCTAGCTGTCGCAATTTTTGTTTGATCGTTACCAAACTTCATATTTAAGCGTTTTATGTAAAAAAAGAAAGATCAAGTTCGTTAACGGCTGAAATCGCACCAGCGAGAGGGAGGGGGGATTTAGAGGGGAGGATGTTCGAAAATTCGAAATATCTCCGTTACTATACGTCGGATCGAAAAATTGTACAGAATCAATCTTATTGCAAATTAAATTTACTATAAATATTGTTATATAAATTTATTCTCTATCTTGAATATTAACCGAGATATTTGCATTTTTATTAAATCTGGGAGGCTAACGGACGGGTGACTTTCCCGCCAAAAGCTAGTTCGGCCGTTTCCTTAACGGCTCGACTCTCGTGAAATTTCTCTATTGAAAAACTTCACGTGGGAAATCTGCTTAGTTTACGCAGCCCCTGCGTGACACACTTTTTTTTTATTGGAAGTGAGTCTTCTGCATCTCACCAGAAGTGAGCAGCCATACTTTGTTTTCACAAACAAAGTTTCTTGTTTTCTCTGTTATATTGAGTTTTTTAGTCACAAGAAAAAATTTCCCCAAAAAGAGAATCATTTTAATTTATAATTTATGAAAACCTTATCGAAGAGGAAAGGAATTGAGAATTGACCTAGAGATAGGGGAGCTATGAATTATGACATGGCGCATGAAGTGGGCGTTCCTCCTTTTATATTCAAATTACCGAAGAGACAAGGGTATCATACAGCTGAATGGGAAGACCTCTGCAAGTTCCTCTACTGACAGCTGATAAGGCGGTTGGAGTTTCGTATCAGAGAGTTAACTATAGGGTTGGTGTACTGTTGTGCACTCGCCTCTTTGTGTCTGCATTTTTAGAAAAATTGATTGAGAAGCATAACTGATAAATAAAAGTCCGTCACGCAGACTGCGTAAACTAAGCGGACTTCCCTCCTGATGTTTAACAGTAGATAAATCACATACTGGTAACAAAATCACATGCTGGTTTAACACACTTTGGATCTCCTGGAAAACCTGTAACAATTACTCGATTAATATTTGAGTTACGAAAAAAAGAATACAGCAACAATTGTAGAGCTTCGATATTTCAACAAGATTGATTCTATAACATTTTTCGACCTGACTCATAATAACGGAGATATTTTGAATTTTCGAAATCCCCCTTCTAAACCTCCCTATACTTGGTCCGATTTCTGTCAATATCAAATACGATCTTTAGTGTTTACTGAAACAGTTAAATGTAAAAATAAACATTTTCGAGACAAGAATGTAAAATGATGGCGACATCGCACAACGAATTTGGATGTAACTCGCTTATAAAGGTATCATGAAAATAATATTTTGTATTTAAGCTTAGAAAAGTTTCATGTTATAACAGCTTATTGTTATTATGACATGAGTGGGAGCGGGACTGAAATATTTACTGACGGCTGAAAACTAAGAAATCCAAATATCTGGGTTAATACTCTAATAATATTAGAGAAAACATGAATATAACAATTATAGGCAATTTGCATGTATCTCGTATAATATAGGTCTATTGAAATCAGTATTTGGAATTTAAGCTTAAAATAGTCTTAGATAATATAGTTCATAACATAGTAGGGTCATTCCATCTCAAATCAACCAAAAAAAAATGATTTCGACACCCATGATTTCAGATTTTGCTGAATTTTATTTTGGGGGTTCAATGAATACATTGATTTAAGAAACCATAACAAATATTTTTGATATATCTTTAACGGTTTGGATTTTATGGCCTCTTAAAGTTTTGTGATTTTAGTGTTTTCTATCGATTAGGAACTGTAAAGTTAATTTGTTTTCATTTCAAAAATAATTTGTAACTTTCTTATTTACGAACCAATTTTGATGGAATTTTTTGTGTGTATTCAGAAATATATTTAAAAACAATAAAAAAATAAACTAAGGTACCAAGTAAGTATTTGTGGACAGAAAAAAATTGCAAAGTGTCAATTTGAGCTTTTCAGAAAGCAAATATATAGTTTCACGTAAAATTGAATATCTACAAAAGGGAAAAGGATAATCATGGAAATCTTTTTTTATTTATGTTCTAAGACATATGACCTACCACCTAAAACAATAAAATTAATGGTTATTTGATCCCTTCATTGTTTATTCCAAGTTTAAAAATAAATATATAGAAAAATTTAGAAATTTGTAAGAATTAAAAGAAAATGATAAATAAAGGTAACTAAAAAGATAGTTTACATAGGTTTATTGTACAATAAATACAGTTTACATTATTGTTTACCCCAGTTAAGTGTACTTTAATATATACAATTCTTATGGTTGTTTTGGTCAATGCTCTTTACAATTTTAAAGTATCGTTTAATTTTGCTTCAACACTTGACATACATTGTTGAGAAAACTGGTACTTTCTTCATTTCATTGTTTTTGGAGATTCCACAGTCGTAATAATATGAAGAATGGGTACAGCACATATATCCTCCTTTTTAGGCCAAGAAAATGATGCTGAAGGTCCATGTGGATGAAGGAACAGTACTGTGACATCTTGTTCTTTGGTGTTCACCTCACTCACCATGCCAAAGTACCACAATCTGTCATATACACAAGCAATGTAACATCCTGGGCTTAAATCTTTCAATGTTACTTGACTCTTTGGTCGATTGTTCAATCAATTAAAAGTGAGAGCTGGTTTTTCGTCCTTGCTAATTCTTCGAGCCTCAATGGTTCCGGTTTCATCTATTGGCTGAAAGTTGTGAAATGATCTTGTCCCTAGAAGAGTTTGAACATTTTTGAAGCGACCTTCCAAAGCAGGACGACTTATTTCAACTATTTCTTTAGTTATGAAGAAAAAACTGACTTTTTCTATTCTGGTTTTGCAAAAGTCAAACAATAGAGCCACTGATATTATTTGGTTTTCTAAGGGTCTTTGCAAACTTTCCTTCCGAGCTAATCGTTTCACTGTACCTCCAATTCCATCACATTCTGTTTTACCATGACTAGTAGCAAAAAAAGACCATTGGGCCCGAATTTCAAAATCTTTCTCATGTAGGCACAGATTTATGAAATTGTACTTATTTTTGCACTGAGCAGCACACCCATCACTGAAGTAATGAACTTTTTTGATATGTGGGTGGTTTTCTTTCAAAAATTCAATCACATATTTTTGGATTTCATACACCATACTTACATCGTGTTTGAGGTCATCAGATATAATGCAAAGGGGTAGGACAATATTTTTCTCAGTTGCATCTTTGCAGTGTATGATGACAGGATGTATAGTGCAAGAATTTGAGGTCCAGTGGTATCCTTGGGCCTCGTCTTGCAATGTGAATGAATAATTTTCACTAAAGTCCATTGAGATAATAGCTGTGTCAAAAGGAGATGTTTCCTTCAATTTTTTAAAAGTTGTTGATTGTGATTTAGCAATGTAAGAATGAGGTATCAGTTTGTGAAGTTTTTCAACTAACGTTTCAATGAATTCTTCAACAGTGCTGGAACACTGTATCATTTCTGTTCTATCTGTGGACACCCACTGATTGTACTTAATGACGTCTTCCTCGTCATAGTCTTCGAATTTTGATTCTAAAATTTTAATGAGTTGATTTTTTGAAATTTTCATGCCTGAACAAGCCAGTGAGCCTGTTGAGGTAGAGATTTTTCTTGTTACAACTTGATTAGTTTCTTTACATTGTACAGCTGCAGTTTTATGAATTAAGATAACTTAAATACCACTGTTTTAAAATTAACTTTAAGTATATACCATTAACTATTTTACTTCTGAGCTCTTAGTTACATTTATTTATCATTATCTTTTAATTCATACAAATTTCTAAATTTTTCTATATATTTATTTTTAAACTTGGAATAAACAATGAAGGGGTCAAATAACCATTAATTTTATTGTTTTAGGTGGTAGGTCATATGTCTTAGAACATAAATAAAAAAAGATTTCCATGATTATCCTATTCCCTTTAGTAGATATTCAATTTTACGTGAAACTATATATTTGCTTTCTGAAAAGCTCAAATTGACACTTTGCAATTTTTTTCTGTCCACAAATACTTACTTGTTACCTTAGTTTATTTTTTTATTGTTTTTAAATATATTTATGAATACACACAAAAAATTCCATCAAAATTGGTTCGTAAATAAGAAAGTTACAAATTATTTTTGAAATGAAAACAAATTAACTTTACAGATCCTAATCGATAGAAAACACTAAAATCACAAAACTTTAAGAGGCCATAAAATCCAAACCGTTAAAGATATATCAAAAATATTTGGTATAGTTTCTTAAATCAATGAATAGAACCCCCAAAATAAAATTCAACAAAATCTGAAATCATGGGTGTCATGGTGTGGTTGAATTGATGTGGAATGACCCAGTAGCTTGTTCATAAAATGATATGGCTAGGAGTGGGGGTTTACTGATCGCTGAAAACTAAAAAATCAAATATCTCGGTTAATAATCATATTAGGGGAAACATATTTATAAGAACATTTATTGGCAATTACATTTACAATAAGACTGACTATATGCAATTTTTCGATCCGACGTATAATATCGTAATTCCGACATTTCACCCTATTTACACCCTCCCCCCTCCCTCCCAGTCCGACTTCATCTTTAGTATGGCAATCAGCTATTGAGTTTGTACTGTAAACGTGAGTTTCGGAACATTTCTTCAAATGCCCATAATAAAGTGATTTTCGTTTTATTAGATTTAATAATCGTCTTTAATTATAAATTCTAGAGAAGTGATATTTTAAATAATAAAGTTATTTTGTTTTTATTATGATTTAATAGTAGGGCTCACGTTAGTCATTACTCTCAAACGTAGTGTTGCCTTTATTCTCACATGGTAAACTTAGAATGGCGAGTTCGATCACCGCCTGGGCAGAATTTCATTAATAACGACCACATTAAATAAAATCCTTAGTCCCACCATGGCCAGAAAAGGGTGGTAACATGTTGATAACCCGTCCCAATAGACATAGTAGCAAAAAGTAGATGTTAATAAATAATAATAATAAGTCCTTTTCGATAATAACAATAAGTAGTATTTAAACTTCTTTAATAAAATGATTAATGATATACTGGGGTTCAAGTGGTAGTTACAATATATATCTTTACTTAATAAAAACTCAGATACAGAATTACAGACATACACAGCAAACATGTGTAGTCATGCATGAAAAAAACAAACAATCACATATGCACACTCACAAACGTACAGAGACTATTATACGTTCAAAGTTTTTATATTTCATCACGTGCACATATGTAAATGTCAACGAATTTTATTTTCATCTCTTATGAGGTATTGATGGAAACGTTTTTATCCCCAAATATTGCGTTATGAGTTCATCCTCAACAGCTGGCTTCTGCTAAAACGCCTGAAACAGCGGGAAATCTGCTAAAACGCCACCCAGCAACACACCAGTTACACGAGATGACAGAGGCAACAAAAAGGCAGAACTGCTGAGTAGTCCTGAAGACAGGGAGGAAAGCAGTGGCAAGTGGACACATGTGGTCAAGAAAGGAAATAGGAAGAGAGGCAAGTCTCGGTCAGGCATCATAATAAGAAAAGATGACCTTAAAATACTGATACCGGATGCAAACAGGTGTGTTGAGTCAAGCCCATCCACAGTAGTCAGAGTAGAGCTAGCCGAGTCTGAAAATCAAAATTCAGCAGAGAAAGCGGCCACGCTGGTGGATCTAGTTGAAGGAATAAACCCGGAATCTGTGGGCAACGAAATTAAAGATCTGAGGATTACAAGAGAAGGAACAATCCTAATCAGGACGAGCAATACAGAAGAAGCAAAAAAGCTGTCGCACGTGATCAAAAACAGCAATAGCACAGGTCAGCTGCGGGTTTCAAATGTAAATAAAAGGATGCCCAGAGTTGTAGCAGTTGGAGTTCCCGCTGGATGGGAGGCAGCCAGGGTGGAGAGCCGACTGATGGAACAGCTGAATAAGGAAAGCAAAGCTGAAGGGAGTAGAGATGCAATCCGAGCTCTGTTTAGAAGAGGGCCGAGGAATAGGCATACTGTGCAATGGGTACTGCAAGTGGGGCCACATGCACGAAGAGTTCTACTTACCAACAGAGTGAAGTTCGGTCTTCTGTCGATAAAGTGTTACGACTATATCGAACAGCCGAGGTGTTTCAAATGTCAAGCTCATGGACATATAGGAAGGAACTGTAAAAGCCAGAAGACAGAAGAGAGTGCCCAAATAAGAATAAACCACCAAAATGCGTAAACTGTGTGGCTATTAAAAAAAAGGCAGACCACTCAACGTACGATAGTAAATGCCAGGCATACATGGGATACATAAGCAAGAGGATACATACAACAGAATATGGTGTTTACAAAGACAAATAACAGAGCATCTCGAGGCAAGAAGAGTCCGCTTAAGATAATTCAAATTAATCTGGGCAGAAGAAGACTGGCAGCCGCAGAGACTTGGAGAGATGCGATCTGCGCTAGCACAGTGGTAGCAATGCAGGAACCTCCAGTGAGGGAGGGGAGATTGGCTCATATTCCACAAAAAGCAAGCCATGTTTATAAATACTGTCCTGGAGAAAGGCCGAAAGCAGCAATTGCTTATACAGGAACAGAGTGGAAGGCGCTGGGACACCATTCGCGAGTTATTTGCACAAATATAAAAGGAGAAACACTCCAAAATATTCCTGCGGAGAGAACGAGGAAACAGCGTTGCATGTTCAAAATATGATTCCAAGAATCCTGTTAATGAGAGCGGTATATAGTTATTCACCGGAACCTGCGGATATAGTCAGCACACAGGAAAACACAACTGCATTTCAAAGATTCATACAGGAATGGAAGAACACGTCACATTAAGTAAAAAAGTAATAAAGTCGAATTAAGGTAACCCTTTTCCCCAAGCGACGAGAAAGTGGCAATGACACAACTAGTGCCAGGAGCCACATAAAAAAAAAAAAAATAAATAAAAAAACAAAAACTCCACCCAGAGATCTATTACAGACTATTGTTGTTGGAACTTGGAAGAAAGGTTTTGCAGGTCATGTAATTGAGGGAAGCTGATGTCCGTCCAGCGCAAGGTTATTTATTGGAATTCATACCTCCGTATCACTATGACTTGACAGATTTTTCTCATCCTCCCAGAGCAAATGATATAACAGTTAGTCCGGTAACCAAGCTTTGTCCATATAAATAAACGTCAGTCACGCAAGGGCTGCGTATACTACGAACATTTCCCACTTGCTGGTATGATACACTTGTGACCTCACCTCACAATCTATTCTTTACGCCCCTCAGCAAATTTACTAAAGGCTGAAATAAATAAGCAATGGATAACTCCCATAATATTTGGGTTATGACGAGATGTACAGAAGAATAATTATAGAACACCAATAGTCAACATGATTGGTTCTATAAGAGAGATATTTTGAGTTTTCGAATCACTTCCTCCCCTATTCCTGGTCAGATTTCAAACATTAACGACACGCGATCTTTAGTGTTATAATTGAAAATTCGGAATATCTCCGGACCTGTATCGTATCGAAAAATTTTATATAACTAATCTTGATGAAATTTTAATTTTCTACACCTACTGTTTTAAACATGTTTTCTCTGACTTGAACATTAGCAGCCGTATTATTTGTATTTTTATGGTTCAAATTTTCAGCAGATTTCCTTCGGGAAAATCAGCTATTGAGGTCGTACTCATGACGCGATTTTTGAAATTTTTCTTCAAATGTCCATCGATCCTGCCCAGGAGATAACGAAAATGAGGTCCGTTCAAAATTATATATATATATATATATATATAATTTTGTCTGCTAACGCTCTAGCGGTTGCACTTTTGATTGTTGCCAAACTCGATATTTAATCGTTTTATGCAAAAAGAAAGATCAAGTTCGTTAATGGCTGAACTCACATAAGTGGGAGGGGGGGGGGGGGGTTAAGAAAGGGGATTTTCGAAAATTCGGTATCTCTGTTACTATACGTCGGATCGAAATCTTGTATAGGTCCAATCTTATTGCAAATGAAATTTACTATAAATATTGTTATAAACATTTATTCTCTATCTTGAATATTAACCGAGATATTTGCATTTTTATTAAATGTGTGCGGATAACGGACGAGATGAGATCGGCTGATGTCGGGTCTGTTCGTGAGTATCCCCCGAAATCTAGTTCGGCCTGTTCCGTAACTGTTCAGCACTCGTGAAATTGGTTTAGAAACTCTTTACTACTACTGTTACCAGTATGCAGATTTCTCTATTGTAAAACTTCACGTGGGAAATCTGCTTAGTTTACGCAGGCCCTGCGTGATGGACTTTTGTATCTCATTTGTCCTACTCAGTCACTAACGCATCTCAACTCAAGCCCAGCTAACATTTTAACTCCTATTTATATTGGCTTCGTATTGAAGGAGAAATAGAGAGAACCCCGTCACGCAGGGGCTGCGTAAACTAAGCAGATTTCCCACGTGAAGTTATACAGTAGATAAATCAGCCCAATAACAACTGTTGTAGTAAGGTATCTCTAAACCTATTCAAGAGAGACGAGTAGTTATGGAAACGGCCACCAGAGCTCTCGGCGGAACGTCCCGAACATAGCCGACCCCTGCCGAGCATACACAGAATACAAATGCAAATATCTCGGTTAATATTCAAGATAGAGAATAAATGTATAGAACAATATTTATAGTAAATTTAATTTGCAATAAGATTAGTTCAATACGATTTTTCGATCCGACGCATAATAACGGAGATATTTCGAATTTTCAAAAATCCCCCCCTCTAACCCCCCCCCCCTCCTACTGGTCCGATTTCAGCCATTAACGAACTTGATCTTTCTTTTTACATAAAACGATTAAATTTCGAGTTTGGTAACGATCAAACAAAAATTGCGACCGCTAGAGCGGTAACAGACATATATATATATATATATATGTATATATACAGTTTTGAACGGACATCATTTTCGTCATCTCCTGGGTAGGATCGATAGACATTTGAAGAAAAATTTCGAAAATTCCGTCATGAGTACAACCTCAATAGCTGATTTCCCTTAAGGAAAATCTGCTAAAAATGTAGAATAATTAATTATTGGCCAAATATAAAGGCAGTTAAAAATATTAAGCCAGTAGTGAGAAGTGTAAATAGGTACAACGTAACTCGTGTTACTAGCACACATCTTTAAGTAAATATTATTAAATAAAAATGGATTTATAGATTTAGTTAAGAAATAATTGTAGTTGTATTTAATACCCTTAGGATATGACAAGAGCGGTATTTACAATATATTAGTTGATATTATTTAGGACATAAGAATAAAACAGAGACTTGTAAACAGCATTATACTACTATAAAGGGCATAAGAACCTAGTTGTTGATTGTCCAAATCATATTAATCCTAATCCTAAAATTTAAGGGAGATCAACAATAAGTTTCTAAGCCATTATCTCATATTTTAAGTTAAATTCTCTGCTACAGGTTGATAAGAATAACAAAGTATAAATGCACACAAAATTTCGAGATTTTGTTTCAAGTTATTAAAAAGATATAAGATCTGACAGGTGGAGAAAAACACAGCAGCGAAACTGTCATGGTCCTTGTCTTGGACAACAAAAAGACAGCTCCTCCAAGCCCGCCATACTACCCGAAAGTACTTCCCCATTTTTCCGCATTCAAAAAAAAAAAAATCGGACAAGGTTAGCCAAAAGAAGTTTTCAATTAAAAAATTCTGTATGTCATCTCTCTGTTCGGGGTATGAAATCGGCGGTATAATAGAAGGCGAAGAAAGAACAATAACACGATTATGCTAGGCCTATAGGTCCAACATTGGCATTACTACTTGGAAAACCTTGAACCAATATGAGGAGATTTGACTTCCGGGTGAGATTAATAATTCTAGCTTTCCTTGACTATCAGAAAATTGAGGTAATCTCGAAGACCCTTCATTAACAATCATTTTATTTGCTCTCAATTATTCAATCCCCTTTGAAAACACAAATTGATCCAATTATAAGATTCAAATAATAAAACCATCTGGTATGGAATGTTGAGGATAAGTATGATTTTAGCAGGTTTTCCTTAAGGGAAATCAGCAGTTGAGGTTGTACTCATGACGCGATTTTCGTTCGCTATTAACATACATTTGAATTACTTTTTCCAGGTGAGGTACCTGGTAGTTCATACTGAAAAGAATTGTTGAGCAACTTTCTCAAAATAACAAAATAAACAACTTTTGTAATGTGCATATTTGCCGAAACCCCAATAGGAAACGAAATATCACTATTTTTAATTTCAGCCCTCCCTTATAACCCCCACTCCTGTCCGTTCTTAGAAATGTTAGTATGGCTTATTAAAAGGAAGGCGTTAGTGCTAATACATGTACCGTGTTTTATTTAATTCGGTTGAGTCCTTTGTGCCAAATAAAATTGTTGACTCCCGCTATAATTTTTAGCGTATAACGCCTTCATACTTCGGTATACGACCATAGTGTATATTACAAAAGTTTCTCTAAATAACAAAATAAACAACTTTTGTTTTGTGCATAATTGCCGAAAATGCAATAGGAAACGAAATATCGCTATTTTTAATTTCAGGCCTCCCTTATAACCCCCACTCCTATTCGTCTCAAAGAATATTATCATAGCCTAAAGTCTAAGTTGGGTTAGTAGTAATATACATGCCGTTTCATAAAATTCGGTTCAGCTATTTATGCGTGAAAAGGTAACAAACAAACAGACACGAAAGAAGCAAAATGCAGTTATGGTGTCTATGACCTGTGAAACGAAAAGTTATCGTGAAATTTCGCGAAAAAAATCAATTTACAGACAGAGGTTACAATTTTATATATATACTAGCTCAGATACCCGGCTTCGCCCGGGAATTCATTTGAGGCTGAATGGTGATGGTATTTTTTTGGCAAGGCTTTACTTTGCACAATATTTTGACATTTACCCGTCCCAGTGTTTAGGGTTAATACCCGTTGTTTGCATTTGTTAATAATAAAATTAATTTTTTATGCAAGTCTTCACTGTCTTCCAAATTGCCTTATTTCCCGTCTCCTGTGCATTATGCATAGATTTCAGTTATTAAGGACAAAATATTAACATAGATTTGAATTAATATTTCCAGGTGAGGTACGAGCCTAGTTCAAATTGGAATGAATTGTTGAGCATATCAATATTTCTACGCAAATTACTTTCTCTACACATTGTTCCTGGAGAAATGTATAAAACAAAAATTATTCTAAATAACAAAGTAAACAACTTTTGTTATGTGCATGTTTGTCGAAAAACAAATAGACAATGAAATATCGGGAATTTTTATTTCAGGCCTCCCTTATAACCCCCACTCCCGTTCTAACCTAAACATTTTAATATAGCTTATAATCATGGAAGAATTAATGCTAATTGACATACCGTGTTTTGTTAAGTTCGGTTCAATCGTTAGCGCCCAATAAAATAGTTGACTCCCGCTTTAGTTTATAGTGTATATCTCGTTTATACATTGTTAAAAGACAAAAATGAATATCACAAAAGTTACTCTAAATAACAAAATAAACAACTTTTGTTATGTTCATATGTGCCGAAAAACGAATAGAAAACGAAATACTGCTATTTTAAATTCAGGCCTCCCTTATAACCCCCACTCCTGCCCGTCCCTAGAAATGTTGGTATGGCTTATTATAATGAAAGCGTTAGTGCTAATACACATACCGAGTTTTATTTATTTCGGTTGGGTCTTTTGTCCCAAATAAAATTGTTCACTTCCGCTATAGATTTTTGCGTATATCTCGTTTATAATTCAGTATACGAATAAAGTGTATATAACAAAAGTTACTCTAAATAACAAAATAAACAACTTTTGTTATGTTCATATTTGCCGAAAAACCAATAGGAAACGAAATATCGCTATTTTTAATTTCAGGCTTCCTTTATAACCCCCACTCCTGTTCGTCTTAGGATATTAATATAGCCTAAAGTCTAAGTTGGGCAAACACTCACGAAAGAGACAAAATGCAGTTATGGTGTCTATGACATGTGAAACGAAAAGTTATCGTGAAAATTCGCGAAAAAAATCAATGTACAGACAGAAGTTACAATTTTATATATATACTAGCTAAGATACCCAGTGATGCCCGGGCAATCATTGCTGACTGACTAATGATGGTATTTTTATAGCACGACTTCAATGTGTACAATTACACTTCCATCCACGATGTATTGTTTTTTCAAAACAGCCAATCCTAAAGTGTAACTTTCAGGGTTAATAGAATAGAAATTTTAGTTTTGAAATATCTCAATTACATCCTTTGATTTTTACTTTAAGGAACTGAGTTACAATAAATTTCATGTCCACTGAATGTTTGAGTTTGGTTAACACAGGCTTCTTACTACGGGAGAAATAGAGAATAGGTTGTGACCAGTATATTATTCTAGGACTTGGTAAATCTGCTTAGTATATACAGCACCGCGCGACGGACTTTTTTTTCAAGTTCAATGACTAATTTAAGTTCCAATATCTCAGATGATGCACAGGTTAGCTATGGTTAAGGCGTTGGTCTTATACTTTTCATTGATTCATGGATTCGATTCCCAAGTAAGAGTTTATTTAATGAAGAACTCACTAAATAACTTCAGTCCCGCACTGAATAGAAAAGGATGGTCGCAACAGTAGCATAGCTTGGGCATTTATAAATAACTTTTTCAAATTAAATTTGATTGTAAAATCAATTGCGAATTTAAATAAGTCTTGAAGTAATAATAAAACTATCTTGAAGGATGACATCCCATTGAGAATCGAGACGTCAATTTCAGCTCTATTATTATGTCTTTGTTGCAGTTTCTTTTCCATCTGTGCTAATCTAAAAGTGGGGAAATAGTAATATTATCGACCTTCTACGGTATGTTATAAATTGGAGGACACACTAGAAGAGCCAATCACACACTGGCAAACATGTACGCCAAAGAGGTAGCTCTATTCGTTGTCTTAGCTTCAACTATGAACTTCGCTTATGGGGTAAGTAATAGAAATGACGTATGAATCCACAGCTTTACTAATATAAACCTAATAGCAGCGTTGCTCGTCTTTGATGGGTTGAAAGAGAAATGGTACCCCGTAAATATAAAGATTGGATATACAAAATCTTCCTGTCGTTTTCATCAATAACAAAAATTCACTTCAGCATGAACATTAAAAGTGTTGCCATCCATTTGTTTTAGCCGAGATATAAGCAGTTGGACAATTTATGATTACAATTGCTGTTATCCAGAAACTAATTGATATAATAATGAACTCCCATCGAATTATAATTATTGGACAATCGGAAGCAGAAAATAATCCATTTTTTGCCTTCAAATTAGTCATATTTATAGTTTGTTTTTTTATCTCCAACCCCTTCTCATCTAAATTCTTCTTACAGCAAGACTGAAGGGTAGATTAAAGTTGTAGTCTGTATACTCATACTGGCTAATGTCTACCATTAGTCAGGTTATGCAGGCTACAAGCTAGTGAGAGATAGCTCTCTAACCATTCTAGCCTCAAGAGGAATTTTCCTCATGATGCCTTTATTGTTGGATAGTCTGATGCAACAGGCAAAAAAAAAAACAGCTGCATGTCCTTGTGGCCCTCTTCTTTCCCTTGTTCATGGAAATCAGGATTGGCTGTTATTATTCTTCTCTACCTTCCTCCTTGAGCTATTTCTAAAGAGGGCTGGTCTAGATCAAGCACTCCCAAGCTTCTCGGTCCTTACAGATTTGCTTCGGGTCTTTTCTACTTTACCCACTCATTTTCTGAATGTGAATAACAGTGATTCAACTGTGATTTATAAATAATATAATACGGTTAGAACATGTGTTTATTTCTTCTCGTCATAACTCAAATATTATGGGAGTTATCCATTGCTTATTTATTTCAGCCTTTAGTAAATTTGCTGAGGGGCGTAAAGAATAGATTGTGAGATGAGATCACAAGTGTATCATACCAGCAAGTGGGAAATGTTCGTAGTATACGCAGCCCTTGCGTGACTGACGTTTATTTATATGGACAAAGCTTGGTTACAGGTCTAACTGTTATATCATTAGCTCTGACAGGATGAGAAACAATTAAACAACATAAAAAGATAATAAAACAACTAACATTTACGAGACCAATAACGAGCAATACCCTCCAGGATTTTCATAAATAAATCCTCCTTTTCATATTTCCTCCTCCACATCCACTCGCAGAGATATGAATCCAACATAGTTCTTCTAGTACCACACTCCACCTTGTTTCTTCGTTTGACACTAGACCAAACAGACTATCCTTTGAGTATGCGCTCCTGTTTTTAGGTCAACAAAGTTTTTAGAGTGGTCTACTGTGTAATGCTTGTAATACATACCAGGCAGCTTCTTTAGCCCATGATACGATCTGAAGCAGTCTGAATATATCATAGTTCCAGGTCCGATCGCACTTCTGATACAGTCTGTTAAAGTTGCTGCAGTTCTATCTGGAACAGCATACAAAAACACCTCTCTAGTTTCTCTACACACTCCTCCAAATACCCATTGATTGGGGTATAACCTGCCTCGGTTGTATTTTCTTCTCGTGAAGCAGCTTTCATCGATTTCTACATGACAACCGGGGCCACCAATAACTATAGGGTTGCTTAATATGTCTGAAGCACACACCTCACGCATGTAGTTCTTCCAGTCTGTTATAGTATTTGCGGACATCTTTAATTCATCCCTACAAAACTCTGTGATTGTGTACAGAATAGCCTTTTCCAGTCCGAGCCTGCTATGAGATAACCAAGTATCCCTGTAAATGCTAATTTCATACCTGCAACTTTTCTTATAGCAGCGCCATACTGGTAAACGATCCTGATGAAAATATAGCCTCATCCAGTGTCTTCTTGGGCACCTCCTTTTCGTGTGAATTATGGCACGATTTTGTAAGAACCGAACTGCCTTACGAGCTGAGCCAATTTGCTTGCTGAACTCAATGAGATTCATTTTCATGATTAACACCTTGAAGACACAAAGCACACTAAACCAAGCCTAACCTTTAGCTAGTGGAACATATGTTTTCACTAATGCTAGGTAAATGTTACTTGAGAAAGTAACCAAGTATTTAAATAGTAGCATGAGTGGGTAAAGTAGAAAAGACCCTTTGCTTAAGCTATTAGAGTGATTTTCTTACAGTTTTTTGGACATTCTCTTCATATAAAATTCTAGGCCTTGCCGCTTGGGTGGGCCTCTTGCCAGTTCCCTCACCTTTCTGCGTTTCCGGTCCTCCCTTATTCCATATACCTGGTCGAAACACTTAAGCTGTCCTTTTTTCTAGGGTGATTTTTAGCTCCTCCCTACTCCTTTCTTTTCTTGCACGGGCACTTCTAGTTCTACCTGCAACTCTGCATAAACACTTAAATTCTGCTCATCTGATTGCCATGCATGCCCCAGCTCTCACTTCCTGTAGGTAAGAATAGGGAAGTATACTGATTTGTAAATATGGACATTGGTTCTTTACCCCACATCTCAATGGCCAACAATGTTGTTGCATAAATTATATCAGATTTGGTTGGCTCTACCAATTCTGTTAACTATTTTCAAATTTATTTTGTCCTGTCCATTTATGGTGGTGCCTAAACAGTAAAAGACACTCCGAGAACCTCTTCATATACAGTACACCGTCACTAGCTCTTCCTCATCTACTGGAAAGGACCAGTACCTTACTCTTGGCAGCATTGATGGTCATCCCTTTTTGCTGAAATTCCTTCTGCCATTCCGGCAAAGCTTAAAGCCCCTTGAATCTGAAGTTGTACCTAAACTGATCCATGTAACAAATAAAGAGGAGTGGTTGAGTCTCATAATAGAATATAGGAGAAAACTTGGGAGCTTCGTCTTGTGGAATTGTCAATATCTATACTTGTTTCAGCTGGACATAAGAGGTCTATTGAAGACAAGACTGAATGTTGAAGAATGCAGAAGGCAAAACAATATTGAAATGGGTGAGTACCAACAGGAATCTTAGTAATTAGATTGTAAACAATATAATGATTAGAATAGATGTCAGAATGTCATATGCACTATTTAACATATACTTAAGGAAATTCAAAAACTTGACTTTCAACCAATGTTTAAAATTAAAAGGAATATATATAATTAAAGAAGAACATAAAGCAAATGTAACTAAAGGGCCAAAGTATCAACATTTTTTGTGTCAGGATGGCACATAGATGATGTAGTCTCTCATGTTACATTATATTCTGACATACATTTGATGAAAGTCTGAAAAATATTATCTTGAAGATCTCAACAGCTAATTTTCTTTAAGGTAAATTTGCTAAAGTAATAAAGAGAGTATGAATATATATGTAGCTGGAATTTGTAATAAAATGGGAATTGGCTTAGAACCTAAATTCTGACTGTTGGACTTTTTTGTTGTAGGGCTGTCACTCAAAAATAAAGATCTCAAGTAGGACTATTCTCATCTAGTTCCTTGTTTGGATAAATTAGCATTAGTAATTTTCTTTTTACAGTTTAGAAATTCAGACTGGATATTTATTTTAGTGATTAAAATAGAAGCGTCCTTATTAAAGCAGACTTATTTAAACATACCATTTTTTTAAGATCAAATAATGAGTGCTGTTCGGGATAGGAAGCTCCCAGAAAAGGAAGGAGGGAAAGTAAGTATACAAAAAATATTTCAAGAAAGTGCACTTTTTTTAAGTGTAGTATTAAACAGACCTATTCTAAGTTGTGATACTTCCACAGACACATTTCACTTAATGAAAATAGGTGAAAAAAAAAGTTATAGCAGTTGGTCATATTAATAAGATCATGGTAAGTGAATTCAAAAATTCTTGTTATTAAAAGCAAGTTCTGCAAAACATTGAGTAATAATCAATATATTTCTTAATTTTTCATCGAAAGGAATACCCAAAATTCTACCGAAAACTGAAAGAGATTAATTAAGTAAGTTATAAAGGCATATAATTCAAATTAGTGCAAAAGTCCTTTGTGCTTTGTAGGTTATCATAATAGTTTTCTACCTTTGGATTGGAATTTACCTTAGGCATTCGCTACCTGCCATAGGAGGCTAGCACCCCCTTTGTAGGGGCCTCCAGATTTTGAGGATCCTCACATCAGAACGCATAGAATGGTTTAAGAATGTGGCAGAAGCCTAGGTTGTGGAAGGGCTGTAAATACAACCGAGTAGTTAATTATAATACTATTTACATTCTGATAAAATAAGTAAATTGAAACATAACTTAACAATCATAAAAAAAGCAAAAAGAAAAAAAAGGCTTGCTGTCACACTCTCACAGGTGATTTATCTCTCTCTTGATAATTTTATAGATCCTATTTTTTCCGTATTTATTTCTCTATAAGAAGTAATTGTAGGCCATTATTCATTGTTCAAAACCATAAAGTCACCAGAGGTGTGACACTAATTTTAAAATTAATTGAACTAGGAATACCTGAAATGCTGCTTGGAAGGCTGCCGTTACTCGATTGTTTTATTGTTCTTTTATTTGAAACATGTGTTATACTAAAAAATACATATAAAAATCTGCTGATTTAATTTAATAAAATTGTGAGTTAAAATCAGCTGATCTCTAAAGGGAAAAATTAACCAAATATTCATTACTAAAGGAGCAGTGAATTAGTGGCGATAAATAAAAATTAATTCTCTGAGATTCAAATAGTATAGCCTTAACAAAAAGTCATCGGGGAAAACAGGTTTTCCTTGGAATAATTTCTGAACCTTCAGTAAAGAAGAAAAAAATACAAGCAATTTTGAGACAGTAATTTTTGAACCATTATTTTTTAGTTTAGAAAGGTTTAAAGACTACAATTATGATAAAAACTTAGATTTTATTTAAAGGCACATAAATTCAATTAATACCTAGATGTATCATTTAAACCAAATATTTATTTGTGTTATGTTTTCATATTATAACGTCTCTACTTTTGTAGTAGTGGTAAGCACAGTTTAAACAATGTTGTAATAATTATTTTCTCTTTTTCAGTGTTTCCTGGAGTGCATGATGCAAAAAGCTGGTGTTGTAAGTAAAAACGTACATCACAGGAGGGATTTAGTTATAAAGAATATGGGCATATTGATATATCAATGCCAAAAGTATATAGACTCCCACAAACAGTGATCACTGCCCCAGGATTAGAAGGATTTCTTCTTAGTTAAAGTATAGCTTAAACCAAACTTTTTGAATTCAGATGCTTAACATTGAACAAGTACTGAGTTTCTGGGTCTGGTGTGGTATAATATTCAACTCCCTGTTGAATACTATCACTATTTCTTGGTGTGATATTTACAAAAAAATAAAGGCTGTGAGACTTTATACAATTAAAGCTATGAGGTTCCCCAACAAATCCGTATCCGTAAACGAACATATTTATTGAGAACTGAAAAAAGTGGAAACAAAAATGTTTCTTTGCCTCCCTATTGTACTATTAAGCAATTTCATTCAAACTTATTTTCATGGGATCTGTGAAACAAAATACACCAGAAATCCAATATTTGTTAAAGATACACAAAAAAAAATCCTTAATTTTAAATTGATTATGGATTTGCCAGATAAATTAACTAATAAATTGTTTATTATATATTTACTAATTTGACTTGCTTTTAAAGTAATCAGCAAATATAAATCATTACTAAATAAATACATGTCCATAATTTTATAAATATATAATACATCTATTTGTTTATAATTAAAATAGTTGTCTCTGTATCTTTCCAAGACCAAATCATTCATCATTATTGCTCTTGAAATTTGTGTGGCAAGGGTCCTTAATCAAAATCCTTTTCTCTACGCATTCTTTATTTTGATATTGCCCAAAATGCTTGTTTTAACTAAAAGTAGTTTTAGTTACGAAGTGCTTTTACCTTTACACCCGTTGAAACACTGTGGAGGTCTTTAGCACTGTGTTAAAGACTTCCTCAGTACTAGAAGGATGGCCTCTGAAGAAGTGGGATAAAACCCACAAAAAATTTAGGGTATTTTGAAATAAAGTCTGATTACAGGAAAGTGTTTTACTGGAGCCTCTCGCTAAACGAATTCGAGAATATTTCAATTCTGGATCCAAGAAAGCAATATTTAAAATATAAATATGCTTGGGCCTGTCAGTAAAAGCATAGGGTCAATCTTACTTTTTCATAAACACTTGTAATCCTAGAGTGGCGAGTTCGATTCTCACCTGGGCAGAGGAAATTATTTAGTGACGAAATTCATTAAATAACATCCTAAGTCCCACCCTGACTAGAAAAGGGTGGTAACCTATAGATAACCTGCCCCAATTAGCCTTAGTTGCAAAAAGTGGACGTTATTAAATAATAATAATAACACTCATTTCTTTGAGATACTCCATTCATTTTTTAATATAAGAGCTACAATCTTACAGTGATGCCTGTAAATCTTGAGGGGTGGTTCATGTTGCCATGTCTAATCATACTTGAATTATACAAATAAAATATTTCTGTAGTAATGTTAAACATTGGACTTCCGGCTATTGCCTTACTTTTTCTGTATTATAGTTGAAGTGAACAATTATCGAACCGTTTATTTATTATTAGTCAGAAGGGAATACTTTTTTAATTGGGAATGATTTGTGTTTGTTTTAACTCTAACATTGGACCAGACATTCTGTTTTCGATGGAGCGGGGGACCCATTTTTCATGGGTTACATGCATCCATCATAAAATTGTAATTAAATAACATCTTCAACATATATAATTCTTCTATCCTCCTGTTACACTGTTTGTATCAATTAATGTCATTATACAGCTGGTAACAGATCAGTAGGTTATTCACTGGGCTTGAAAATAACATATATTTTCCCCTTATAATATAAAGAAAGAGATTCTTAAATAATAGAGACCAATATAACAGTTAAAGCAAAATAATTAAGTAAAAGAAAGTTTTTCAATTGCTCATTAGACATTATTAATTAAATGTGTATTTTTATCTTTGAGTTTTAAGGAAACGATTGTATTATTCATTTCAGTTAGAGAATGGGAAAATAAATGCTAGAAAAGCAAAGAATATCAATGAAAAAAACTTTGGAGACAAACCTGACATTAAAGCAAAAGCTGATGAAGTAATTGACAGATGCAGTACAGGTATGAAAAAAATATAAACTACCTTATGTTACATTTTTTGTTGAGAAATGAATGATAAAACCATTTACAAAAAATAATTCTAATAAAATCCTCTGAGTTGAGCTTCTTCTTTTCTTTTTTTTTAATTTATCTTCTCCAGGGACTATTGGATACACAATTTAGAATAATAATGACGGTAATCTGAGATACATTCTAAAATGTAAACAATTGTGTTGGTTAGAGACAAAAGCCAAGTTAAATAAAAAACATCCAGCCACATAGGTCCTGCATAAACTAAGCAGATTTTTCACGTGCTAGAATATGACGAGCTCATTACCATTTGGAATTTTTAGTCTGATCGACCAAATCAATAATTAAGAGTTTTATTAAAACTAAAGATCAAGTTTGATAAAGGCTGAGACTGGATATATCTGTTCCAATGCATAGGAACAACAAATATCATAGAACTTAATTTATAGACCTTTCCATATTAAACAAAAAGGGTCCTTACAAATTTGTTCTATCTCTAATATGTACAGAGATTATGTGCAATATATATATATATATATATATATATATATATATATATATATATATATATATATATTGTGGTGAAAACTACGTACACAAAAACTAAACAGAGTTAATCACACATATATTTAAGAAGTATGGAGTAGGTGAAAGGAGCCGACCAATGGAAGGACCATTGGCACCCGAAAAGTCTCGTTCTACGCCGTCTAGTCCATTCTCGGCATTCTTTTTGATGTTAGTCACCGAGCTATAAAAGTGGCCCAGCTCGTCCCGAGTTAGTTTCTTCTCTCTTTCTTCAAGTTAATAACAGTGCAGCTTTATTGAACAATGCAGTGCCATGTTCTTTGTGATGATCAGTGCAGTGACGTGTTTTTGTGAATTTCAGTGATTGTGAGTTATTGTACTGTGCAATAGGAAGTGGAGCTATCAGTGCATACTGTGAGTAATAGTTAAGAATAATTTACCAAGTGTGTTGGTGCACTACAAATAAACTGTAGGGATAAAAACTCTAAAGCTTGTGTGCTTAATTTTGCAATCCAAAAGAACTCTAACAAACAACATTTATTATTTTTTTGTAATAAACGAATACAATATGAAGGTAACTAATGGGAAACATTCCCATCTGTTCACCAACTTTAATAACAACATAGCTGTCACCACTTTGTTTTTTAATCAAAACATTCTTTTTTGACAGTCGAAAACCCTGGAGGCAAATGTCAGTATGGATTGGAAATTACCAAATGTGTACTAGATAATGCAAAAGAGGTATGGCTTGCTTATTTTCTTCTTCATATATTAACTTAAAACCAAAAATAGTTCTACTGTAAAACTAATGTATATGTGATTAAAAACTAATTATCTTTTAATGTTTACAGCTTGGTATTCCTGAACCAAGTTTCATTCATTCATAGAAGAATGGGATTCACTTTCTTGAAATAATGTCTTAAAGGAACTGGAAATGAAATTTTACACTGACTGAATGCAAAGAAGGAAATAATACAAACTGTTTCAATTACTTGGAATTTTCTTCAGCCCTTATTCTAAATATTGTGTTGTTTAACAATTAGTCTCCAATTTTATCATTTTCATGATTCATAGTGACTGCACAATGGGTTTTTATTTGTTTATACTGATTAACTTAATCTCCGACAATCATCAGCTAAGTTCCAGAAATGAAAGGACCATATTAGAAATAACCATGCTTACAGCTCTCCACCCCAATTTAATATTTTATTTAGTTCATTATAACGTTTCGGGCTATTTGGCCATCTTCAAATAATCCTATAAAATAATTATTCATTGTCAACATAAAATTATACAATCTATGATAAATGTGACATCATTGCATTTACATGTTACAATTGTTTATTTTATCTTATATTAGAGTCCTAAAATAATTTTATTTTTTATGAGGACCATAATCAGTTCTTTGGTCAACCTCACTAAAATTACTAAAACTATTTGACTCATGACATGGTGCAAGTAGAGATTTAAATAAAATATTAAATTGGGGTGGAGAGCTGTATACTTGGTTATTTCTTATACGGATTTATTTGGCCCCCAGAAGGTTTTCATTCAACCAGCACTGAGACAATAAAGTCTTCATCCATACTGTGGAAGAAATCTTGAAGGAGCTGGCTAGAACACAAAGATCTATGCCTACCTTATTCCCCAGATGAGTCTCCAACTGATTTCTACTTCTTCCCATTTAGGCAACTTTTTTAAAGGACAAATTTTTGAAAATAATTCTCAAGATTAAAAAGGACTATATTCTGTAAAATCTGTAAATAAATTCACACACACGCACAATTTACTTACAGATTTTATGGACACATAATATGTGTAAGAACAAAGGGGCTATTATAATCCAGCACTGGTTTGTGCCAAGTTCAAACTCAGGTATCGTACTCAAAATTGCATTTAGTTATCAAGCTTTGTCTTGGATATCTATTTCTTCGCCTGCTTGCCACTCAGCATTGTGAGGCAATTTGAGTAGCTACTTAAATAAAAAAAAAAAAGATGAGTGCCACCGGAATGTGGTAGGGAATGGGTCAAACTCACTACTTGACCTCCAACCAAAGTCACGAGAGCTGCTGAACTAAGATTCTGAAATTTTCAAGAAGAGCAGAACAACAGGAGCTCTCACCAATCTGTTTATTTATTACTTTTTCATATATTTAATTCTCGTGGCTATTAATATTAATGCTTTAAAATGAATACTGAAAATGCCTTTTTTTTTTTACTTCCAACATTAAAGGCTAACAGAATTATTAATTAGCTTAAAAAGCATGAAGATATAAATTTGTTAACAATTCATTTGATGAGATAAATATCGTCTCTACTAACATTGACAAATTAAATGAAATTCTGTTACAGTAATAAATATTTTTGTTGACCTTTCTATCGCTTCTCAGCTTTAATACTTTCTTAAAGTATTAACTAAAAATATTTCCATTACTAATTACATATATATGAAAAAGGATATATAAATAATAAAGGACAGTACTATACAAAAATATATTAAATTAATAAATATAAACAAATGAGCATCAGAGAATTTATTTCCAGATAATTTTTCTAGTTTCTAAATTTAAACGGCATTTGCCAGAGCAGATAAGTTGCACTGCTTTTGGCAGTACTCGCTGTTCAGCCTGCTTGATTTTCTCTTGAAGAGAAGGGACTGTTTCACCTCTCTCAATTTCCACCACTTCTTGAGCAATTATGGCACCTGCATCAACTTCAACCTGAAGAAAAATTTAAAACAACAGATTTATTAAAAATCAATAATAGATCAATAAAATAAATTCAAAAAATTAATTAACAACCATCCAAAAATTTGAATTTAACAGCAAGACATATTAAAAGTTAGCATATTAGTGTTCAAGGCAAGGGTATTTTTGAAGTAAGTACATCATCTTTTCCAGACTTAATACAATAAAAAGCTATCAAGTAATGAGACGGAATAATTAAAACACCTCTAGATTTTATTACTGTTAAAAATGAAATACAATTTGTACATTTTGAATTCAAATGTTCTCCCACCAATTGTGGATGACAGATGGAACCCATGCTGTGTACTACAGTTGTTTTAACTAGGAATTGGACTTGCTCTTTTTGTAAGTCCCTATTCTTTTCAACATTTTCTTTATTTATAATTTTTGTTTCCTTCATATACTTTTATTGCCTCTTTGATATCTCCTCCATAAATTTAATCTTTGTCGTTCAAATTATCCAACACAAGCATAAGAAATTTTTTTGATCTTATTAATCAAAGAAAAGAATGCGACAAACTTGTTTTGAGAATAATTATATAAAAGAACACTCGTGTGCTTTTCAATAAATCTTATAATCAATCTTTAGGCTTGCTAATTTCCTTTAATGCATTGCATTGAAATTTTATCAAGAAATGATTTAAACTACTGAAAATTGGAAATGCAATCCTTCATATAAATTCTCGAATAATTTGCGTAAGTACGATGATCTACTTTTGAATTTTGTGTAATTTAATTATTTACTGCTCTGTCTTAAGTATATTTTATAACACCAAAAATTCTTTAAAAATAAACAATAATATACGCTAAAAGAGTGTAAATATGACCACAAGCCTAGTTGTCCCTTCAGGACCAGTCTCATTTTACAACTAACCATAAATAAGTAAACATACCTCAACAAAATGCACTGTACATCCCGAGACTCGAACACCAGCATCCAGCGCTTGCTGCCAGGCATTAACGCCCTTGAAAGATGGGAGAAGTGCTGGATGAATATTTACAAGTGCTCCTCGCCACCTTGATACGAAATAATGGGTTAAAACTCGCATAAACCCTGCAAGAACGACCAGTTCTACCCTTTTCGATACAAGCTCAGCTTGGATAGCTTGTTCAAACTGCTCTCGGGTTGAAAAATCACCATGAGGTATAACCTAAAAGAAAAGTGTATTTTAATTACTAAATGAAATTAGAATTCACAGTCCAAGAAAAAGTGAATAATGTTATTTACCTTAGTCGGAATTCCAGCCTTTTCTGCTCGCTCAAGGCCTAAAACACCTGGTTTATTGGAAATGACAACTACAATTTCACCATCAATGTTTCCAGCTTCAATATTATTTATAAGAGACTGTAACAATGTTTTATAATTAAAAGTGTTATATAATAACAAGATATTATTTTATTATAGATAGTTTAAGAAAGAACAAAGCAATAGTAAAAAAAAAGAAGAAAATCATAAGCATTTACTTCAAATACATATAAATCTTAATGGTGCTATTTGGGAATACCACACTGTTGAGAGATGGTCACCCAAAAACAGGTTGTGCCCCTGCTTACAGTGGGATAGGATCCCTTATGGGAAATCTGCTAAAACAATTGACTTAAATTTGTTCTGAATGAATTTAGATAAAACATAATTTCATTCATGCTGATTTCAATTTTTTTTTAAGTCTAACACAGCATTCGAAACTCTACATACCTGTAAGTTGGAGCCAGTCCCAGATATTAAAACACCTATTCTCTTGACATTAGCAGCTCTTTCGACAATTATATTAACATATGGTTTCATCATGGGAGTTATTGCTTCAGTAAAGTTAAGAACTTCAACTTGTTCTTCACCTAGAATGCAAAATACAACAGGTTATGGAATACATAAATATTACTGAACCAAGAGTCTATTTGAAACTTGGGCTTTTAGAATAAAAAAATAAAGACAGAGTTTAGTTAGGTATGAACAAATCAAAAGTTCATCATGCAGGAGCTGCATAAACTAAGCAGATTTCCCAAGTGCTGGGCGACACTGATCATCTCATTTCACTATAAATGTTCAAATTTCCAATACTTGTTGATCAAAAATACTACCCAAAAAAAGATTTTTATAAGTTTAAATAACTTTAAAGGGGTAAAATAAATTTTGGATATTTCTTTATTGGTGAAAATGGACAAAAGTTACAAAAAAAGACAAAAATAAAACCATAGGATTACTTTGTAGAGGATATATATATATATATATATATATATATATATATATATATATATATATATATATATATATACACACACAAATAAAAAAAGATGATAATTGAACATGAAAAATGGTGACTAAAATCTCAAAAAATTATGTGTTAGTAATATTGATAAGTTTATACAAATTTTTTCTTAGGGCAAAAAAAGTCTTTACAATTAAATACTCCTGTTTCTAAAATAAATTTCCCCTTATAATTTACACTTTATCATTTCTCTTAACACTTTCGCTGCGGATGCCCAAACCGAAAATCACTTCCAAAAAACGAATTTTTTTTGTTTTTGTTTTCTGTTTTAAAGTTGTTCAAACTAAGTAAAAACCTATTTGCGGTAATTTTTATGCATTTTTAACAACGATAATCGTATTTTTTTTAACCTCGCAACGTATGCGAGGTCCGCACACGGCAGTGAATTAGGTAGGCAAACCCTCAAGACAGAACATTTTGTGTGTATTTCCCTACCTAGTGCACTGTCGTGTGCGGACATTGCATACGTTGCATGGGAGGAAGAAATACGATTATTAGGTTACAAATGCATATAAAGTAAACATAATAATGGAATAGATCTATATGAAAATCATATTGATCCAAAATGACCTTATATAGCTGAAAATACACCACCTGAACAGAAACTTTCGTTTAGTAATGGGAAATTTCTTTATTTCGTAATTGGTTAAGAAATCATAAATCGGACCTGTCAATACCGCCCATATATTTATTATAATTAATAATTGCCTCGGGCTTCTCGACGGTCTTCCCCCTGCTCGTGACCGCCTTTATCTGGGCATCAAACTCCGATGAAATAATAATGACATCTCGTTTGTGTCGCCATTTGAAAACGGACACACCCTTAACAGTAAATTTCTCTTTTATCTCTCCTTTTTTGAGCTTAGCCCCCACTATATCAGCTGGGTTGCCCTTCCGAGCCTTTCTCAGAGTACCAGTAAGATAGGTACCCTGATCCAGAAGCTCGTGGGCCATGGGGACAGACGTATAAAAGTTGTCAGCGTAAATGGCATGGCCGTGGCCGAGATAGTCATCAACCAAATGTCTGACAACTTTATACAAGTGTCCTTTCCCTCCAACTTGTGGATCCCTTCGCCCAGAGTAGACTAACGTCTTCAGCACAAGACCGTCAGGTTGAGCAACATATAAATCTTTATTCCATATTTGTGGCGCTTATTAGCGATATACTGGCGAAAGAATAGCCTACCCCTCCAAAGCATCATGGACCCGTCCAAACTTAATTCTTTGAAAGGGGTAGTATATCTCTTTCATCCTCACAACAAAAAAATTTAACAGAGGCCGAATTTTATACAGCGGATCATGCTCAACGTTCGGGTCTTGTGGTTCTGTGACGAAGTCCAGGCTTCTCAGTATACGGAGAAACGTGTCTCGTGACATCATTGAAGGGAAAGCAGGGGTACTATAGGGGAATATGGATCTCCAATAATGAATGAGCCTCTCATGGAGAGACAAGTTGGCCCATAAAAAATAATAACCCCAAAAATTTTTGAAACTTCAAACGACTTGGCCAGACGGTGGTCAGAACACTACTGAATGCTTGTGAGTGCGGAGGTTCTCCCCACTCCAACCTTCAGGTCTCTAGAACGAATGGAGGGCGGGGCGACGCTCCTCGCAACGTATGCGAGGCCCGCACCAGGGAGTAACTCAGGACCTCGCATATGCTGCGAGGCTCCGCAGTGAAGGTGTTAATAAAGCTAACTCTTTGCATAAAATTAAATAACCTAAAAAAAATATAAGAAAATATTATTGCATTTTCTTGGCAAATATCAGTTACCAAGCTTTGTACTCAAGCAACACATTTCTTAAAATATATTCATTAAGTAATAAATAGTATGAATTATCTTTAATTAGTGAAATTTAAATGATCTATAAATTCAAGGACATTAAAAAATACTGTAAAATTTACCTTTATTTCTTGTCTGAACTTCTCCAATCAAAGAGCTGTTAGGGACTTCATGAAGTACCTTATTCTTGTTTTCAGCTCCAACAATAAGGACCATTCCAACGCCACAGTTAAATGTCCTTAACAATTCTCTTTCATTAATACCACCTGAAATAATAAGACCAATAGTTATTAATTATTTACTTCATATCTAGTCCTGTTTTTATAACTACATATAATTTGGAGCTCAGTGTGTCATTCACCATAGGGCCCATTAAATACATGATTACTAGTCTTGGAGATTTGTCTCCAGTGAACAACATAAATGTGTTTAATATTTGAGTCCTCCCAATATTTCATAATGGTGCATTTGTCTAAGAACAAATTGTTTTAATTTTATTTGCAATTCAGCTATTGAGAATGAGAACATTTAAGAAATGTATTTTTTTAGCTCTTCTATTATATCTTTTCATCCAATTTTTAAATGCTGTCACATTACTAGGTTTTTAATTGTTCTATTAGTTGTAGTTAGCAAATATAGCTTGTATCAAAAATAATAAATTTTTAATTACTGTATCCTATTTATACTGGGTAATAAGAAGTAGATGATAATAATAAGTTACCAACCTGAAGCTGCAAGCCATGGATAAACTTTAGGTATCATCCATTTCTTTGCATCCAGAACCACTTTAAGATCGCCTCTAAGTGATCGAGGAATATTTTCTAGAAGACCTCCACCCGTTATATGAGCCATTGATTTTATTAAACCAGTTTTCAGTACAGGAAGCAACTGCTTTACATAAATAGCAGTGGGAGTAAGAAGCTCTTCACCTAAAAAATTATTTTACAATTGAATATAAAAATACTTTATCAATACAAAATTATTAAAATATTGCAATTCACCTTAATTAGAAAAGTATGCTAAGTCCTGGGACATTCCAAGAAATATTTTGTTCTGCACAAGTTATATATTTTTTGAAATCCGAGTGTGCTGCTCAAACTTGTAATGTGCTAAGTACACTTACCACACCAGAGAGATTACTGGGTTTCTTTGGCAGTAAAGTTGGGCACATTTTAAGCTCTGAAGATGATGGCTTGAGTTGAAGAAAGTGTGCTCAACTGTCAAAAATGTGTAATTTGTGAAAGAAAACTCTTTTTTTGTTTAATTATTTTTTCATTTAAATATTCCAGTTCTTAAGTCTTTCACACCCAGCAGCATTCTCCCATGGTAAGCAATGGATTTAAATATCAATTTTGAACATTAACATTAAGTCACTAGTTTTAATTTTCTGCATGTTCAATTCAAGTGTTGATTCAAATGCCACACCTTTGCTTGGAACTGACATGAAGGCTTCAGATTTTTGTGGTACTAAAGATTAAAGGGGAGACATTATCTCAATAAAGAAACTGTGAATAGAATGTTCTTGCCATTTAGTTCTGACATATAAATGCATCATCCATACAAGTAAAAAGTATTTCATTATTGAGTCAGTCTCATAATGTAAAATGATTTCAAAACAAAAAAATAATCTTAGCTGATTATGTGCCCGAAACAATTACCAATATAGCTACATGAAAACCTCATTAATTCCTGACCTTCATAATTTAGTCAACATACTTTTAACTAATTTAGCCTCTTTATTTACTTCTGACTGACTTAAGATAGTGTATATATTGTTGTGAAATAAGCATTGGTCTACTTGAGGGATTTTGTTACTACTTGAAAATTATGTATATATTTAATTACATATTTAAAAGAAAATGAAGACATCCATTACAATTAAGTGCAGTCTTTAGTGAAAATCAGTGATTTGGCCAGAGATTCGAGTGATCGTGAGTTATTGTGCTGTGTAACAAGAATGTGTAATTAATAGTGCATATTGTGATTAGTACAGGAAGCAAAAATAAAGTAGTGAAGAATCATTTACCAAGTGTGCAAAAGTGAGTAGTGATAGTCAGATAAATTATGTAGTGATAAAAACATTCAAGCTTATGTATTTAATTTGCAATCCAAAAGAGCTCTAATAATCAACATTTATTATTTTTGTGATCAACATAACAATATGTAAACATTGCTAAAGACATTCTACAAACATTGCTGACTGTAGTGACTGGAAAATGTTGAAAGATTGGGACGTATGAGACTGCTGAAGAAGATGCTATACAGTACAACAGGGGGAAGAAGAAAAAAGTTAGGCCCAGGCAAAGGTGTCTTCATGACATGAGGAATTTGCATAAGAAGGATTCCATAATTGGATGAGCCTGGCTGGCCAAAAATGATAGAAGCAGCGGCTCAGGTTCCAGCTTAAGTCAGGATAATGCTAATGCACATAAAATTTTCATTAAATTTGGTTCAGCCATTTAACCCAGTTCAAGTAGGAACAAACAGACACTAAAGCCAAAAATTGTTACAATCCTCTTTGAAACAAAAGAAATCATTGTACAAACCGAGATTACAAATCTTTTATGTACAAATGTTTTAGATTAGATTTTAATAAAATTCATTTAGAAGGTACAAAAGAGACAAGAACAGTTTTACAATAATCATCTACCCACCTATTGATCCATCAGAGAATGGACTGTCATCATCATAAACCATCTTCAAATTGGACATTACTTTCCTGACGAGACTGAATCCATTGCTATGGAGACCAGAGCTTGGAAGTGCAATAACCACATCACCACTCTTCAACTCAGATGTACGTGGGAGCTGGCGATCTTTCTCCACAGCGCCTACTGCAAACCCAGCCAAGTCATAGTCTCCTGCTTTGTAAAATCCTGGCATTTCTGCAGTTTCACCACCTACAAAATTGAAAATTTGAATTAGTTGCAAACGGAAATAAGAAAATGAGCTGCAGAGGTATTTTGAAAGGAACTCTTTTAGTCACACGTATAAGATAGAAGATAACACACATGTTTAATTACTGAATATTAATTAATATCAGGTTGCCAAAAAAGCAATGTCTTATTTTTTACATCTTAGGCAAGAGAGGAAAATTATAAGAGTTTGGATGGAACATGTTATCTCATCAAACAAACTTACTCCACTTGGACTTTGCACTATGAGCTTAATGACATGTTTGGAAAACTCCAAGTATGTATTCAAATATAAATGATGAAGATCTTATTTATTTATTTTATGAAAACAAAAATAATAAAGAATAATGTTGACAATGAAAGATAGTGACTTAACAACACGATTAAGATATTATTTTTTACATAAATTTCATTCTGTGGTAATTAATTTTAAGAAACTAACCATCAATTTAAATTACATGAGGGACAGTTGGAAACAAAATATCAAATACAAATAGTTATTAGAGAAGCTTCAAACTAGTGAAATACGAAATCTACAATAACAAGGAAGAATAGGCTCAGGTTACCCAAATAAGTTTTAGTCTTTATAAATTTGGTAAACTGAGAGTTGTGTTTGATTCCCTCATGAGCAATAAGAATTTATTTAGTGACAAGAACACTAAATTAAATCTTAAGTCTGGTAGAACTTTTGTAGGTGTTGTATTTAAATAAAACAAGATCTTTCAAAATTAAAATAAGCATTGTTTCTTATTGTTTCCATATTAATTCACATAAACATTTTTTTTAAATAATTCTAGCAATCTGAATATTCTTATAACATTTCTCTTTTCTAAATTTTATGTCCGTTCAATATTTCGCTTAATTTTCATTTGAGAAAAAAATTAAATTTATAATTATTTTCTGATGGGCAATTTTTTCCTAAAAATCAATAAAATATACTGTTTATATATTTTCCTGTTTATACTCTACAATTGAAACTTGGAAAGTAAGTAGTGAATCGTCCATTCTGACAATGTTATCATAAACTGTTTCCAAAATTGAAATTGAAATTTAGGAGGAATAAAGATTATCTTGGACTTTCATAATGACCTTAGTTAAGGAAATTGTGTTGATAAAGCAAGAGTATTCGGCTTACAAATGTTTCTCTAAAGAGCATATTATAAGCAACAAAAATATGTTAGGCATACCAATAAGGGCACACCCAGCAAGAGCACAACCATCTGCAATGCCTCCAATTATTTCCTTAGCTCTGTCAACATTTAGCTTGCCGCATGCAAAATAATCTAAGAAGAATATTGGATCTGCACCATGGCACAGAATGTCATTAACACACATTGCAACTAAATCTCTTCCAATTGTTGAATGAATTCCAACGGCTTGAGCAATCTGAAATTATTTTTAGAATAAGTGATTAGTAATAGTAAAATATATTCGTCATGCTTAATATTAAGGAATTCAAATTGCTTTTGGAGTTAAATATTGCTTTAAATTCCTGATGGTAACATAGTTTCAATTTTTTATTTAAGAGAATCAGAAGTTTTACAATATTTCTGCATAACCCTTGGATAAACATTGTGATGGAATTTGAGGAAAAGAAATAGACTATTAACGAATTAATAAACTTTATAGAAATATTTTTTGAAAAGTACGTAATACCAGTTGAGAAAATATGAAACCGAGATTTGCTCTTAGTCGTCAATGTCATTATTGTCAAACAGCATCATTCGCTTCCTTTCAATTCTTTGACTGCAAACAAAGATATTAACCATACAGGAATACAACTTTGTACAAAACTATAATTTTTAATAGTCTTGATCTTTATGCCTAGCAGTGATTTTTTTGCTAACATTTCAAGAAAACTCCTGCAGAAAGTTTTTCAAGGCTTAGCTGTAAATCATTGCTTCAATTGTTTTAAACAATTTGAAAGTGGTGATTATGAAGTGAGGATACCAAAAAATATTTTGATTCAATCATCATATTATATAATATAAAAAATAAAATATTCCTTATAATGAAATATAATTTCAAATCATTCCTCAGTTATTGAGAGAGTTAGATAAACCATTTTTCAATTAACTAAACATATTTGAATATATAATTTTCATCCATGGTTGGAAAAAAAGATAAGCATCTCCACTAAATTAAATCTTTATTACGGATCTCCCATCTTCAGTGCCTTTATCTTATTTATTAATTTTGTATGATTTTAAATTACATGAGGATAATATTTTTAAATTGTTTTAATTGCTGTAACTATATGTTATTGTAAATTTGATGACTATATATATCTTTTTTATCTGTTATTTTATCAGAGTACTGAAGATGAGGCTGGGACTACTGAAAGTATCTCTGTAGTAAAGAGTTAAGCCTAGTAGAACTGTTGACCATTTTTTTTTCAACCTGTGTTCATCGACCCCCATTAGCCAGGAGCTTCAAGTTAATATATACTTTCAACCACCAAGTATCTATATATATATAAAATTGTAACCTCTGTCTGTACATTGATTTTTTTCGCGAAATTTCACGATAACTTTTCGTTTCACATGTCATAGACACCATAACTGCATTTTGTTTCTTTGGTGTCTGTTTGTTTGTTTGTTTATTTGTTTGTTTGTTTGTTACCTTTTCACGCATAAACGGCTGAACCGAATTTTATGAAACTTGGTATGTATATTACTACTAGCCCAACTTAGACTTTAGGCTATATTAATATTCTCTAAGACAAATAGGAGTGGGGGTTATAAGGGAGGCCTGAAATTAAAAATAGCGATATTTCGTTTCATATTGCTTTTTCAGCAAATATGCCCATAACAAAAGTTGTTTATTTTGTAATTTAGAGTAACTTTTGTTATATGCACATTTGCCGTATACGGAAGTATAAATGAGTTATACGCTAAAAACTATAGCGGGAGTCAACAATTTATTAGGCACAAAAGATTCAACCGAACTAAACCAAACTCGGTATGTGAATTAGCACTAACGCCTTCCTTATAATAAGCCATACTAACATTTCTAGGAACGGGCAGGAGTGGGGGTTATAAGGAAGGCCTGAAATTAATAATAGTGGTATTTCGTTTCCTATTGCATTTTCGGCAAATATGCACATAACAAAAGTTGTTTATTTTGTTATTTAGAGAAACTTTTTTATATACACTATTGTCGTATACCGAAGTATAAAGGCGTTATACGCTAAAAATTATAGCGGGAGTCAACAATTTGGAGGACAGTGAAGACTTACATAAAAAATTAATTTTATTATTAACAAATGCCAACAACGGGTATTAACCCTAAACACTAGGACGGGTAAATGTCAAAATATTGTGCAAAGTAAAGCCTTGCCACAAAAATACCAACACCATTCAGCCTCAAATCAATTCCCGGGCGAAGCCGGGTATCTGAGCTAGTATATATATATATATATATATATATATATATATATATATATATATATATATATATATATATATACTTTTCCTTTCATGCTAAAATGGTAATAAATTAAATACCCAAAAATATTTTTCCCATTTTTGAAGATGAAAATTTTATCTTTTCAATATGATGATGGAACTTAATAAATAATGAACGAATATAAAAATACTAACTTTCAGTTTGGTACCAACACCATCAGTTCCTGAAACAAGAACAGGATTTTTAAATCCTGCTATTGTTAAATCAAAAAGTGCGCCGAAACCACCAAGACTAGATAAGCAGCCTGGCCTAGTCGTCTCTCCTACTTTTGGTTTGATCGCATTAACTAAGCTGTCACCTGCTGCGATGTCAACTCCACTAGCTTTATAGCTTAACTTTCCTTTGCTCATCAGCCACCTACATTAGAATTAAATATAAATGAGATATATATGGAGGTATAAAGAAAATTTAAAATTTTCTAGTATTTAAAACAGGTGATTAGGGCTAGGGTATTAAAGACTATCAAGGTGAAGAAAGTTCACGACATAGAAAGTTTTGTGACTGTAAAGTACCTTTAATCAGAGCTATATAACGAGCTAAGAAAATATGAGTTGGCTAATAAAGGTCTAATATTATTGGTTACAAGGAAAAAGAAAAGCTTAACACCTTTACTAGTGATTGCCTATTTCAGTAATGCTCTTTCAAGGCTATGCTTCAAGCCCCTTAGTATTCTCTCAGAGATGGCCCTTGCCATGCGGTCCTAAACATGCTAGAACACCCAAGTTAGAAAGGACTAATTCTAACAGTGCCCTATGACTGAAGTTTGGTCAAAAAAGAACTATTCTGAAGTAAACAATTTTTGAGTGATAGTGACAAACATTTTTTTCTCATATCCAGTAAAATCTTCTTTGTAAAGTACTCATAGACTACATGCCATAACACTGAGGTTCGCTACTTAACCACTGGAAAGTTTCATCCAAGAGTACTAAACAGACTTATTATGAATAGCCCAGTCGTCATTGAGCGAATCATTTTATTATTTTTCTGGCTGACTTCAGTCATGAATTGTTTTCACTCAATATATTTGTTTGTAGAATTTTCTATTTGAACTCCCCTTATCATTAAAATCTAACTGTAAATGAAGTAGTTAGTCTGTGGTATTCAATACAACTATTGATAGGGTTAGATGAAGAATTTCAATAAAATTTAGGGGAAAAAGACGATAATTAATATTATGTAATTATTAGTTTGGGGCCTAGGTCTTAATGTTGTAAGTAAGCATAAAGCCATAGATTAAATACTGGTGAGAAGAATAGGAATTTATTTAGTGACAAGCTCATGAGACAAGATACTTAGTTCCACCCTGAATAGTAAAGGATTTTAGGATTAGTTTTAATTGATTAATTATTACCCCTATAAACTTGTATAAAAAATGCAAACTTAAATACTAAGAAATTTTATTGATAATTTTTTATTTGTTACCTTCTGCTCAGTCATTAGTAACAGAGCATTATCGAGAACTAAAGACCACACTCTGTGGTAGCAATACCTGGCTTATTTCAGAAACTGTTCAATTGATATTACTATACCCACTAAAATCCATGAGATTTTTAATAGCTTTAAAACATTTATTTCTGAACCTTCTTCTTCCGCTATGTCCAACAATCTTCACTCATACTTTAGAATTCATACTATAATACTTGAAGAGTTAAAATATTCCTTTCATTTGGGAAAGGCCTAGTTACCTGGTGCAGTTCCTCTATCCACTTCTATTTTGCTATATTCAGTGATGATGCAACAAAAGTGCTGCACTATTTCTAATTATAATGTTTTAAATTTGTATATTTTTTATGATTTGTCTTTTTGACTATTATAGTATGTTTTATATGCATTTTTTAAACAAACATATATCACGTACTGCAAATAGGGCTGCATCGGAATAGGTTATCAAAGGCGACCACCCTTTTCTAAAAAGGGTAGTACTACAGGTTTTGTTAAGAGAGCCACTCCCCTCACGACAGTCCTTGGGTCTTAATGGGCTCTTGAGCAAATGATTTTTTTTCTTTTTTTTTTATCTTGAGCTTAAAAGACTTCTAATGGAATGATCATATTTTCCTTTGGTTCATTAATAACTAGGATAACAATGAATAATCAAATTTTTATTTAATTCTAGCGAACTATTCATATTAAAGCTAATAATTCAAAAACTACCTTGGTATAGCCTTATGAGCTATGTCTCGTCGGAAGTGAGCACCATCAAAGCTAATAGTAGTGCAAGCTAAAGTTGCTTTAGCTGCTGCAGTAATAAGGCTGTTTGATAAGCATGCATTTATAAGAACTCTTCCACCATTTGTTACAAGATTTCCATCTTTTTTAGCTACACCACAATGGAATGTAACTATAGACGGATCTTGTTTAACTTGTTCAAGTCCTGAAAAAATTCAAAATCAAAAATTATTATAAAATACTAGTCACTAACAGTCAAGTTCTATAAAAAATCAGTAATAATTATTTACTCAAAATTATTTAGAGAACTTCATATTTAAGAATATAAGGAATAAAATAAATGATCGATGTTGCAGGATCTAGCAATTAGAGAACAGAAAGATGTAGTCTTCTTGCATTAAATGTTTTTAGACAAATGGTTTCACCACATCAGTGGCATCTTCAGGCTAAAAATACAAAACTATTAATTTATTATTTACTAATAATTTAAGCTCAACAACAGACATATTTTAACATCTATAACTGTTTAAATTCTTACAAAGCAACAATATAAGTTAAACTGAATAATTTATTAAAATTGTACAATTTTTTACAACATTTAATGCAGAAAGACTACATCTTTCTTTTGCGTAAGAAATAAATAACCTTGTGGCAAGCCCTTCTATTGTATAATAACATGTTTTCTTCAAATGATTTGTTACATCAGTTTATCGGGTTTTCAGGAAACTTATTCCTATTTATGATTATTCACTGTGTACTTGAGTCAAATTTCAAACCATCACAATTAGTATTTTTCTTGTGTATAAAAACATCCTTCATACATGAAGATCTTTTAATTTATTTTTTAATAAAGAATTTTTTTTTTTGTAATTTAATTCATTTGGGCAGTGTATTCAGAGTTTTACATCTGAAAGTGATGCTTTTCTCGAAATATCTACGTTTGTAGTTTTAAGAAACATTTATATTAAGTGGTTGATCAGGTTTGAAATTGAAATGACTGGCAAGAGATAACATTCTCTATTAGCTTGAAAAGTGATTATTAGTATATTCCAAGAGAAATAACTAATCAGACAAATATACTGATATTTAAATAATCAAAATGAAAGGTTAGCACTGATAATTTTAGATAAACCTTCTTAGTGACTAATGTGCAAGGGAAGAGCAAGAAGATGCTATCTTGTGTACACTAAAACTGGGAGGAAATCCTTGCTGCTTTTCACATGAAATCAAGTTGCCCTTTAAAAGGATACAAATAGTGCCCTTAACAATCAGAATCAAAACAAACTATTTCATTTAGATCGAGTTCCTTCATTAGCCAATATCTATCTATTAAATCAATATATACTGGGTCTATGAAACTAGAGAATATGGGTGTAAAATTGTGTCACATGCTAAAATCATTTCATACCAGTGATAACACTGCCTTTAGTTGATGTCTCTGGATAGCCTCTGCTGCACATAACAACTCCAACTGTACAAACTCCAACAGACCACTTCAAATCAATGCTGTTTAATTTTCCAGTACAACATGCCTAAAATAGAATAATTAACTGAGATAAAAAAACCAAAAACTAAACAAATTAAAATTATTTATTAATGCCCACTTTTTGCAACTAAGGTTAATTGAGACGGGTTATCTACAGGTTAACACCCTTTCCTAGCCAGGGTGGGACTAAGGATATATTTAATGAATTCCGTCACTAAAAATTTTCTCTGCCCAGGCGGGAATCGAACTCGCCACTTAAGGTTTACCATGTGATATTAAGGTCAACGCTTTACCCCACATGGCTAACCTGAGCCCCCAAAAACTAAACATCTAATAAAATTGTTACATGCTAATAATTAAAATAGAATGGTTAGAACTGCAATGTATAATTTTTAAAGTATTATTTAGAAAAAAAAAAAAAATTGTCAATAAATGTTTGTAATAAAAATAGCAATTTAAATAGTATTATTTATTTATAATTAGTTTATTATTTATTTTGATGAATAATAACAGTGATTTACAATGACAAGTGTAAAATCAGTTATCAGTGTAATTAGTCGATATTTACACAACTTCTACGACATTCTCATCTTCGGAGGTAGCAATGTCTACTATATAAGAAGATTTGTTATGTTTCTCTAAAATGAGAATATCTGGAAATAATGGGTGGATTTATTGCTTTGTCTTAATACAACCTATTTATTGATTTGTAATCATTTTTAAAGAGTAGTAGCAATCAAAATAGTTATCACTATTATCAGGATGCTGTGTTGAGCAGATGCTTTATAGAAATCATATCACCTTTTATATTATAATTGATTAAATTACTTAGTTTTTTATACATAATATATTTCTCTTTCTAATATAAAATAACAAAACTAACTTAAAAACTGATTTTCAGGTACTATGTGAATACGAACTCTCTGTTAAACATAAAAATGCTAAACCAGAAGGTTTCTTTTCAAAAGGTTTCAGGATTTAAATAAATTTTGGAAATTCTGAATTCTGTAGTGAAAAATGATAATTGTAGAGCAGAGATCTAGTTTTTAATAAATAAGAAACATTATTTTGTTGACTACCATCCCAGCACACACCAAGTGTCGTGCAATTAAATTGTTTGTTTTGTTTAACAAAAACTAATACTGCTTAACAAATTTAAATTATTAATAAGACTGTAAATACTTTTTTTAATAAAGATTCTACCTCATAAAAAAGTTAAAATTAAACTCATTATAATATTTCATGTTTATAAAGGTATAAACTACCTTCATTATCTGATATAAATCAGTTTCGAGAAGAGGTAAGATAACTTCAGCTTCAGGATCTCCGAATCGACAGTTGAATTCCAAAACTTTAGGACCATCTTTTGTCAACATCAATCCAGCATAAAGGACACCTGGAGAAAAATATAACTATCTTTAAACCACAATTGTTTCTTCAATATTACGCATAAATGTAAAGCCAGTATCAGACACAAATGTTTCCAGCTGTTTCATCCTTCAGAAAGAAAATAAATAGTATAATTAAATTGGCAAATTCTGCAAAAAAAAAAATTTTTAAACTTAAAGCTCATATTTTGTTCACACGAGGAATTATAACTCATTGATAAAAATGTATTTAGTTGAGTTTTGGTCTTTAAGTCTATTAGGCATCACAAAAACAATTAATAAATAGAATTCAAATGTAAAGGGCATAGCTATAAAGATATAGCGAACTTTGCTTTCTAATGCTGTAAGATTTTTTCATAGTATTCAAAGGAAATTTCTATTAAGATTTCAGAATGACAAGAACAGGTAAGTACTCTGACTAATTTCAGGATACAAATGAAAAACTTCTTACAAACAGAGTTCTTTTCACTTAATGACTCTTAATATAGCTCAAGTAGAATCATGCCACTATAAACTCAATACTCACCAACGAAAGGAATATTTTCTTTTTTCATCCCATCAACGGTTTTTTGAAGAACACTAACCCGAACCCATTCCAGGAGTTCATCATCAATCAATGGGCATGGACAATACGCTCCCATTCCTCCGGTGTTAGGCCCATTGTCGCCATTAAATACTCTTTTATGATCTTGGGCGGGCAGCATAAGCTTCACTGTATTACCATCGCTAAATCCTAGAACCTGAATAGAAGGGAAAAAAATAAAAACATCAGTTACAAACAAATTTATAATATTATAATTTATTAACGTCCACTTTATGCTACTAAGGCTAACTGAGGCGGCTTTTCTAGTCAGGGTTGGGCTAAGGATTTTATTCAATGAAGTTTATCACTAAATAAATTTCTATTGCCCAGGTGAGAATCAAACTCAGGACTCTAGGTTTACCAAGTGAGATTAAGACTAACATCTTAAATTAGATGGCTAAGCTGAGCCCCATATTTATATTAACACGTTCGCTGCTGTATCGGTCCCCGGGGTCCGATCGTCATCAAGTCTTTCATGACGGGCCCCTCTCCTTCAGTCCACTCCAAAAAGACGAAGGCTGTAGCAAGCTTATTATGAGAGATATTTTAACGGGGATTGGATGTAATTTATTCTTAGAACCTATAGATTTAGTTAATCTAGAAAAATACTATCGGACCCCGGGGACCATAACCGTCCAGAAATAGAGAAACTCCAATTTGGTACGGCACCATCCCCCGGCGCCCGTTGCTTATTCCAGTCACAACTTGATCAAACATGAACTGACTTGAATCTGTTTTACCTTCCATGCACCATTGTGTTGCACTCAGTATGTCTCGTGGTCGGAAATTAGTTGAGTAAGCACTTTTTTTTTTTTTTTTTATCTGAGACCCAGCTTCACAATTTAGATGGTAGTAAGGTAGTGTGACCTACCGGGGGTGAGAAGTGATAGTTTCTACTGAACTATAGTTCCATTATAAGGGTGAGGGAATTGTGATTGGATGAATTGGAACACTGGGGATGGGTTACCCGGTAGCTGGTGATACCGGCTGGGTTGCAGGAGTACGCACTGTCTTGCAGACAGCAGTGAAAGTGAGAGTGATACAACTTCAAGTGACGATAGTTTTAAGTCCCACTAGGAAGACATTAAAATTAAGCCTTGGAGAGAAAATTAAATTCTGTGCTCATCCCAAATGCATAGGTATTTCCTTTTTGAAAAGATATGGATAGTGAATAGTTTAAGACCGAATGTCTTAACAAAGTTCCTAAATTTATAGAATAATAATAATAAAATGATATTTATTTATTAACACCCACTCTGGGCTACTAAGACCCTACTAATTGGGACGAATTATGAATAGGTTACCACCCTTTTCTTGTGAGGGTGGGACTAAGGGTTTTATTTAATGAGTTGGTAACTAAGTAAATTCCTATTGCCCAGATGAGAATCAAACTCACGACTCTAGGTTTACCAAGTGAGATTAAGACCAATGCCTTATCTCACAAGGCTTATCTGTGTCCGCTTAATAATAATTAAGAAAAAAGAAGCAAGAAATTAACATCATTTTGCGAGGAAAAAGACTTTCTTTTTCTTGATAAAATTTAGAAAAAGAGTTAATATAGAGAAGAAAAATAAAATTCGGAATACTTACAGAAACTTCTTCTCCTTCAAGAAGCTCTTCTATGACAACTACATCACCCGCATGTCCAAGTTTGTTGTCCCTCATCATCATGTCGATAGCTGACAATGCTTCATCAGTGTCAGTCCCAACCACAACACCCTTTCCAGCAGCGAGCCCACTCGCTTTAACGACTAGAGCATTGAAGTCAGCACTAAAGACAAACAACAAATAGAATCTCATCCAGTTTGGGAAAGAAAAATAATAAACAAATTAATACAAACTTTTCGATAAAAGCCTTTGCCTCTTCTGACTTGTTGAACGAAGCGAATTTTGCTGTCGGGATATTGTGCCTGATCATAAACTTTTTTGACCAATCTTTATCGGCTTCAATTTGAGCTGCTTTGGCCTTCGGGCCGAAACATCTTATGCCAGCACTCTCGAGTGAATCGGCCAAACCTGAAGCCAAGGGAGCTTCGGGTCCAACAACAACCAATCTAATTTCATTATCTTTAGCCCATTTGCAGACAGCCTAAAATATAACAGTAGCAAATCTAAATATAACCAAGCTGGCAAAAAAATATGTATATTCTACACCGAGATTTAATTACCTTGTGATCATTAATATCCAATGAAACATTTTTTACTTTATTTATTTCTTCTATACCAATACTGCCTGGGCTGGCAAAAATCTGTTTCACCTAAGATAAAAGATAAGAAAAGTAGACATAAGCTCAATGGCTAATTTTGAAATATTTAACTTCAAATTAACAAAAAGAAAAACAGAATTACCTCTTTAGAGTCTGATAGCTTCCAACACAAAGCATGCTCCCTTCCACCACTTCCAATAACCAGAATATTATCCATTTCTAGAATTTGAAAATAAATTTAGGTAACCAAAAGACTTTGTTTTTTATTTTTTATTGTTATATAATCATTTCAAACGACAGGAAATTGGATGTTAGTGTAAAAAAAAAAAAAATAGAACAAAAATACGTATTTAGCTAAGGCAAAACAGTAAGAACATTTAGTTCGTGTTATCACAAAAATCTGACCACTACAATAGAAACCACGTTATCAACAATCAGTTATCACCATGAAGTACATATACACAAGAATAGAATAATGGAGGGAATCAACAGGTCAAACGGGTCACGTGGGTGGAAGAAGGAGGGGATGTCTCTAAACCGGCTATGAATATTAAATTCAACACCACGAATTCCAGCCTATTGTTTAAAAAAAAAATCATTCATAGACCTTCTCAAGTAAACCATTCAACATCAGTTCATTTTGTACAGTGGTAGGTATCTTTGGATCGAAAACTAATTAGGGACAATATCTAACCAAATCCGTGCGCGAAAATGTTTAATGGAAGTCTTTTTTCGACCATTAACGCTATTTTTAAATATTTTTTTTTAGTCCTTAACTGGAAATTCATTAAAGATATCATTGATGCAAAATTAATTATTTACTTTCAAGCAAGGCGAATTCTTCATGTCTATTCTAGGTTGCAACAATGTTTATTGCAAAAGTAACTCCTTTTTTTTTTTTAGTTTAGGAAGTTATATTTAGATTGAGAACAACTATTCATAACTCTTGTATAATTTAAAAAATCCATCACGCAGCGGCTGCGTTAACAGCAGATTTTCTACGCGCGTCACGCATTTGCATTTACCTCAAAACGTAAAAGTTCAATGAGAACAATATTTGGTATTTTGGCTTCAAATAATGTGCTTCATAATATAACACCTTACTGTCAATATGACATGAGTAGGAGTGGGGTTTTACAAAAGGGGGGAAATTAAGAAATGCCAATATCTCGGGCAGTAATCAAGATAGAGCAAAAACGTACATAACAACATTTATAGAGCATTACATTTGCAATAAGATTGGTTCTATACAATATTTCGATCCGACTCATAATAACGGAGATTTTTCGAAATCCCCCCCTCTAACCTCCCCCTCCCCTACCCACTGTTCCGATTTCAGCCATTAACGAGCTTTCTTTTTAGATAAAATGATTAAATACCGAGTTTGGTAACATTTAAACAAAAATTGCGACCGCTAGAGCGTTAACAGTTTTGAACAGGCCTCATTTTCGTCATCTCCTGGATAGGATCGATGGACATTTGAAGAAATCTTTCTAAAATCGCGACATGAGGACGACCTCAATAGCTGATTTCCCCCAAGGGAAAATGCGCGTTTTAAGTTGTTCTAAGTCTTAGATAAGGAAACTAGAAATATTGTCTACATTCTGCATAGTATGTACATTTTGGGGGGGGGGGGTACATGGCAGTGTGCCCTTCCCCTAAAATCTAGTACAATTTCTTAATTGAAGAACTGTTCAGCAGAAGCTCGGCAAACCCTCAATAAATATTATCAAACAGTCAATGACAACCTCGTTTTGAAATGGAACTGCCCCGGTTGGGTGATGAAAGGATGTCAATGTCAAAGAACCTTCATCTATTTTCTAAATAAATAAAACTGTAAGCTCTCTCTATAAATCTATTTAAATACGATGAGTAGTAATTCATACATTCTTTTCTTTCCTTCAGGCCATTCTAAAACAAGATTAAAATTCTTCAATTCAACCAAAATTGGAATTATTTTATCTGCATGCTTGCTGCTCCATGACCTAAACCTCTGATTTAGGCACCGTATGGCTTCCTCGTACTCCTAATTAAATTAAAACAAATTCTTTATAGTGCACTTCATTTAAAATAATTTGTTTGATCTTTACCAAACTCGATATTTAATCGTTTGATGTAAAAAGAAAGATCAAGTTCGTTAATGGCTGAAATCGGACAAGTGGGAGGGGGATTTCGAAAATTCGAAATATCTCCATTATTATACGTCGGATCGAAAAATTGTATAGAACCAATTCTATTGCAAATTAAATGTACTATAAATATTGTTATATACAGCTATTCTCTATTTAGAATATTAACCGAGATATTTGCATGTTTCAGTTTTTAGCCTTCAACTAACCCCCACTCCCATAATAATAAGCTGTTATAGCATGAACCACTTCATTCCAAGGTTATATACCAAATATTGTTTTCATTGAACGTCTACTTTGTGAAACATTCAAATGCGTTCTGTGATACCCCCCCCCCTTATTTTGTTCTTGGACTACATTTAAATGATTTGAGATAAAAACTACGTTTGTTTTAGTATCTATATAGAAGTGACTGGGTACAAGATATCCTGATTTCTACGCAAACAAACAGAAAAGGGAGGAGGTAACAATGCTTTTAGGAGTCGTCCAATAAAAAACATTTTCCTCATATAACCATCGATCCTACCTACGAGATGACAGAAACAGGTCCGCTCAAAATTATATATATATATATATATATATATATATATATACATATATATATATCTTTTTTTTTAAAAAAAAAAATGTTCAGTAAGTATTTCGTGTATAGAGTGTACTGCTTTCCGGGAGCGAAAGTTAGACTCTCCACAAAAAGAAATATATTAGATGGAAATATGGATCTGGCGTAAAATCACTAAAACAAGAATCCAACCTAGAAGCTCTAAATGAGCTAAGTTAAGGCAAACAATCTATAAAGACCATGGAAAAAAGAAGAGTGACACTTCTGATGCATATCATAAGGTACAAAACCTAAATCACTAATATATTTGGAGGTAAGGCCCTTGGGCATAGGCGAAGAGGAAGGCCTAGAAAATCCAATTTTGAAGACATCAAACGTCTTATAGATTTCTGTGGCTATAGAAACATGAAAAAAGCAGCTTCTGACAGAACACAATGGTACTACAATTAGGCATAGCCTAACATAACGATAACTTTGATTATCGAAACATTTCCTCAAATATTATCGATCCAGCTAGGAGATGGCGAAAATGAGGTCGCAATATTTATCAGATTTCCCTTAGGGGAAATAAGTTGTTTGATCGTTACCAAACTCGACAATTCAAACGTTTTACGTAAAACTAAGATGAAGTTCGTTACTGACAGAAATATGACCAGTGGGAGGGGGTGGACTCTAAAATATCTTCGTTATTATGTGTCAGATCGAATATTTGTATAGAATCAATCTTATTGAAAATGTAGTGTTCTATAAATGTTGTTAAACACGTTTTTTTTTCAATATCTTGATTATTTACCAAGATATTTTTTAGTTTTTGTCCTTCAGTAAACCCCAGCTCCTATATATGTCATATTAACAATAAGCTGTTATATTGTGACTATTTTATTTGAAGCATAAATAGCAAATATCGTTCTCATTGAACTTTTACGTTTTGAAATGAATGCAAATCTGCTAATTTTTCTTTTTTTTTGTCTACTGGGCAAGATTGATGGATATTTCAGGAGACTTTTCGGAATTTTTATTATTACAATGCCTATAGCTGGTTTCCCTAAAGAGAAATATGATAAAATGCAGGAATAACCTGTCGTTTGATGCCAAGATAAAAATAATTCAATGGAATAAATCTTACTTGAGAGAAGAGTAACTAACAATACTACCACTCCGCCAACTGCTATACTGAGACTAGAATCATAATCAAAGATTAAGGGGTCAAGTTAAATAATTTATTTTTTCTTGGTTATCATAAGATTACTGTGATGTCATAGGGAGTAAAACGAGATATGATAAATTAAGTAACAACTGTGAGCCGTAACAGAAAAAAAAAAATTATCTCGGTGTTAAAAGTCACATACGTTTAATGGAAGACTGAAGCGTCAGTCTCCTTCGCCTTGTTACATCTTAGTGAAACATCTCAGGACAGTACAAAATAAAAATTATAAAGAAGAAACTGTCCCCTACCAGAAATCAGCTATTGAGGATGTACTCATGACGTGATCTTCGAAATATTTCTTCAAATGTCCATCGAGCTAGGATTTAACATTTAGCCGTACTGGGAAATGGGGGCCAGTACTCGAGCTCACAACTTTTGACTTTGAAGCCCACTCTGAATGTCAATGGGGCAAGACTGGTTTATAGTCTTACATGTCGGTGGGGCAAGATTGGATTATAGTTGTAGTCTGCATACTCATACAGGCTAATGCCTATCATTAGTCAGATTATACAGGATACAGGCTACCGAGGGATGGCTAACCAACAACTCTGGCCTTGAGTAGAAGTTTCTCCACTCATGCCTTTACTGGTGTGAACGTATTTATCCTCATGATGCCTTTATTGCTGGATGGTCTGATAAGTGATCTCCAAAGACGATGGTCAGCATCAATACATTGAAGAGAGACAAGAATTGTCATTTAACAACTTAAAACTGGACACGAGTGAAAACACTATATTCTTTTTTATTGTTTTATGGTTGAAATGTATATTTTTATTTTATACAAATAATTTATACTTGCCAGAATTCCAACCCGAGAATAATAATTCTGGCACCAATGACCTCCTTGTACTCTTATTAAATTCAAAAGGGCCACTTCATTTAAAATGATTTCATTTGAAAGTGAAGTACGATATCTTCGATCCAATGCATTCATCAAAAAATGTAATAGAACAACATTTATAGTTATTTTTATGGTAAATAAAAAAAAAAAAGCTCCTTTAGGAATCTTCCGTATCTCTAATAGGTATAAAGGAAACGCCAGTTTTTGTTCCTGTATGCCCCTCCCTCCTTGGTTGATTTTCATGAATAGGGGAAGGTTACAAATAGATTTTACAGCAATCTTAAATACGAAATTTTAACATATTAGGGCTAGAACAACATATTCATTGGCTAGTTGTTTTTGAGTTAAGTGTGATAAGCAGAGACGTCACGCCGAAACTAGTAGATATGGATTTGAAAGTGATATACGATACACCAATGTAATCTCATCAAAAAATGTCATAGATCATAAATTATAGATATTTTTATGGTAACCAAAAACGGGCCTATACTATTTTATTTAATCTCTAATACGTAGGAGAAATTTGATTTTTTTTATTTATTTTCGTCTCATTGCCCCTCCCCTCACCCATGGAGATTTCCGTCAAAGGCAACGTGGGCAACTAAACATTAAAACAATCCCATATAAAAAATCAATCAACATCCTAAGATTCGCTGTTTTTGACTTATCCGAGATACGTTTTTATCTAAAGATATCACGCCGAGACTATAGTTAAAATGGGGTACTACCTTTGCTTTGTACAAGGAAGTTTCTAGTTCTGTCACGTTGGTACTGCGTAAACGAAGTAAATTTTCCAAAAGCTGGAATGACACGTTGAGGATGTAGTCTCAAATTCAATATTGTACCTATTCTTGTCATACATTGTTAAAAGTAATTCGAAAGGAAAAAGAATTATTGAAAAACCTTTATTAGAAAATAAAATATTATATATTTAGAGTGAGATCTCGGGTTAGCAGATGTGGTTATGGCTGGCTCTCTGACCAAACTTAGAAAAATTATTTAAGAAATAAATGCAGCAAATGATAGTTGCTGGTAATACAATGAACATTCCAGAAAACTGCCCTTACTCCGGCGGAGAGAAGAAGGCGAAAGCTCAGGATGGAAGCTAGCTGAATGGAGTTGGAGAAGAAGTATAATTTTGTACAGCTGATCTCCCTTGCAGAAAGGTTTCAGAGTTTTCCAGGAAAACAAGTTTGTTTAAGGAAAGTGCACCTGGAGTTACAAGTATATATTTAAAAGTAGGGTGACAATGATCGCCAAAAAGCAAGTATTCGTTGCACGCATTACACAAAGTCTGTGACTTGGAAACGTCAAACGGCTCATAATCCAGCCACTACTGGCAACGGAAAGCAGTATCTTGGGAGTAAGAAGAAATGACCACATACGAAATTAAACCATTAAAAGCAAAACTGGGGTGAAAGATTTAGTGAAAACAGTCCTGTTTAAGCGAAACTGAGTTGACACATTGGTCGAATGGGACCAGAGCGACATTGGAGAGCAAATGGAACATGAGTCTGGCATCCAGTATACTCAAAAGACCGTCACGCAGGGGCTGCGTAAACTAAGCAGATTTCCCTCGTGAAGTTTTACAATAGAGGAATCTGCCTAATAACAGCTGTAGTAGTAAGAAACCTCTAAACCTATTCACGAGGAACGAATAGTTACGAAAACGGCCGCCAGAGCTCACGGGGAAAGTCCGATCATAGCCACTGCTGCCGAGCACATGCAGAATACAAATGCAAATATCTCAGTTAATATTCAAGATAGAGAATAAATGTATAGAACAATATTTATAGTAAATTTAATTTGCAATAAGATTGATTTTGTAATATTATTCGATTCGACGTATAGTAACGGAGATATTTTGAATTTTCGAAAATCCTCCCCTCTAACCCCCCCCCTCCCACTGGTCCGATTTCAGCCGTTAACGAACTTGATCTTTCTTTTTAAATAAAACGGCTAAATATCGAGTTTGGTAACGATCAAACAAAAATTGCGACCGCTAGAGTGGTAACAGACAAATATATATATATATATATATATATATATATATATATATACAGTTTTGAACGGACCTCATTTTCGTCATCTACTAGGTAGGATCGATGGACATTTGAAGAAATATTTCGAAAATCCCGTCATGAGTACAACCTCAATAGCTGATTTCCCTTAAGGGAAATCTGCTAAAAGAAGAAGAGGGCGGCTACAATCTAGATGTGCGAGACAAATCTGGAGCAAACTGGGTGAGCCCCAAGTTCAATGTCGGGCTCAAGTCTCCTGAAAGACTACTGCTCAGTATTTAATAATTCCATTTTAACTATGGATGTAAATATTCTGTTCACTGATATCAAATGATATTCTGTTCTGTGATACCATCAAACTTACTCCCCTCCAAACCGATGAAAGGTGATGGATGACCTCTTTCCACTCTTTCAATGACTTCCTGGATCCTTTTAGTGCTACGCGCGTACACAAGATCATTACAGCGATAAAAAATCTCTTTTAAACATTTTCTCTTCGAACAACAACAAACAAACTCTTCTGATGGAGGCCATTCGGCCAACGACTTGTTTGATCCATCCCTGCAAGAAACTGTCTCACAAGACCCAGTTTGATATGGAGTGGAGGCAGGCATATTTTATAATGGTCCACAACAGAAAAAAGTCCGTCACGCAGGGGCTGCGTAAACTAAGCAGATTTCCCATGTGAAGTTTTAAGATAGAGAAATCTGCATACTGGTAACACAATACCACCGTGATTAAATACAAACGGTAATGATAAATCTTTCAGTTAATTAAAATAAATTCCCAACTGAAACAGCTTCTGAATTGTAAGAATAATTTATATTTTAATAACTCAAATTTTAGTAGTCCAAGAACTAAAGAAGGGGGGGGGCGGATGAACAGAACGTATTTGCATAAATCTCTCAAAGTAACGAAGGTAAGAAGAAGCTTCCACCTGAGCAGAGTACTGGCGGAAATGGCCGACCTAATCCGAACTATACCCGACCACAGACTTCATAAAAATGCAAATATCTCGGTTAATATTCAAGATAGAGAATAAATGTATAGAACAATATTTATAGTAAATTTAATTTGCAATAAGATTGATTCTGTACAATTTTTCAATCCGACGTATAGTAACGGAGATATTTTGAATTTTCGAAAATCCTCTCCTCTAAACCCCCCCTCCCACTGGTCCGATTTTTAGCCGTTAACGAACTTGATCTTTCTTTTTACATTAAACGACTAAATATCGAGTTTGGTACCGATCATACAAAAATTGCGACCGCTAGAGCGGTAACAGACAAATATATATATATATATATATATATATATATATATATATATATATATATATATATATATATGTATATGTATATATGTATGTATATGTATATATACAGTTTTGAACGGACTTCATTTTCGTCAACTACGAGGAATGATCGATGGACATTTGAAGAAAAATTTCTAAAATTCCTTCATGAGTACAACCTCAATAGCTGCTTTCCCTTAAGGGAAATCCGCTAAAATGTACGTTGTGTTATCCGACTGCAGGTAAATTTCTGGAGGCCAATTTTTCACTATGCAGTGATTCTTTCAATCACGAATATTCCACATAAACATGTCTATTCCCAGCATATTTTCTTTGCGTACCCAGACTGCATTCCTAGCAGAAGGGCTACAATTTTCAAATCACAATAAACATTCCAATTGTGCTCCAAGTACATAATCATCATAAAGAGCGTGTTCATTGTTTCGTAGGTTTACTTCATTCACACGACATGAGAAATAGGAATAGATGGTTTCTGGTTGGCACTGTTTAGTAGTGCAAGTTTGAGACTCCTTGAGCTAGCGTCAATAAAAAGTCTCCTTTCATTTGGTATGTATTTATTAACTAGTTCCTTCACGTGTCCTGTCATGTCCCGACAGAAGCAGACACCGAACAACAGACAACAGAATATTATGCTGCAAAATCCATATGGCGATGACGAAAATGTGCACCTGTAGTTCCTCTCTGTAGTAAGTTCCACTATTTCAGTCTGGAAATCAACAGTTCCGAATTTCAACTATAACTCAAAATCAAAATCCAGACTTGCTAGGGAATTTCTAATTGCAGATTCGTAGTACTACATAAAACTTGCATTAGTTTCACTCAGTAGCAAACTTTTTGTTGTATCATGATCAATGATGGAACGCATCAAAAGTTTGAGTAGAATAAACATAAGGTCTAAATTAATTGTCGTTTGTTTGTTTGTGTTTAGATGACTAATGGTTTTGGGAGTTGGCAGGATCTAAATTAAGCATAGCCAATGAAATTCCGTCTTTACAAATTAACAGTTTGTCCATGAAAAATGGTAATTGTGATAAATAAGGATACTATAGCTATTTTTCGCCATAAAAACTAATTAACTGCTGACGCAATTGGAGATCAGCCATGCAATAGGCTAGATAAGGACTATCTATAGGGGGTCGGGAATTATTTTATCTAACTATTTATTTAAAATGCTCAGTTAATTTTGACTTTCATCCATTTTTCCAGTGTCGGCGTTGATGCTGTAGTAGGTGAAATCTCTTTGCCTACTTACTGGTGGTGCCCTGTTCCACTTTGGGCGTGGCACAGTAAATTTTAACATATTTCTCGTAAGGGAAATCAGCTATTGAAGTTGTATTTCTGGCGCGATTTTCGAAAACTTTCCCCAAATTTTCACAGGAAATGACGAAAATGAGGTCCATATAAAACATTATAAATAAAAAAATATAATTAAAAAAGTCTTTCACGCAGAGACTTTGTTAACCTAGCAGATTTTCCACGCGAGTCACGAATTCACATTTTCCTCAAAACGTTAAAGTTCAAAGAGAACGATAACAATCGTTCGTTGTACGAGAGTACAATATTTGGTATTTAGTATTGAAATAAAATGCTTCATAATATAACAGCTTAATTTATTAGTTAATTAAGCGGTCACAATTTTTGAGTGATCGTTACCGAACTCAATATTTAAACGTTCTATGTAAGACAAAAGATCAAGTTCGTTAATGGCTGAAATCCGTCAAATGAGAAGGGGGGGGGTATAGAGAGGAGGAATTTCGAAAATTCTTAACATCTCCGTTATTATGCGTTGGATCGAAGAATTATATAGAATACATCTTATTTCAAATTGAATGGTCTATAAATGTTGTTATATTTATTTTTTCTGTATCATAAATATTAATTGATATATTTGGATGTTTTAGTTTTCGGTTCTCAATAAACCCCATTCCTACTCATGTCATTTTAACTACAAGCTGTTATATCATGAGCCACTTCATTCCAAGGTTAAATTCCAAATATGGTTTTCAATGAAATTTTACTTTGTGAGATGCATACAAATTCGTTGAGTGATGACGTCACCAATTAAGATTTTACGTTCTTGCCTCAAAAATGTTGGTTTCATCTATACCACACTCGATTTTAACCGTTTCTGGCAACTCTGAAGATCATATTTGTTATTGGCTAAAATCGGTGTTGGAGTAGTGGGAGTATAGAGGGGGGAAAATCCAAATTTTAAAATATTTTCGTTATTATGAGTGGAGAACGTTATATATCCAACGTTTTTAAACTATTGATGGTCTTCAAATGTTTTTCTATTCATTTGTTTCGTAAGTCCAATTTAAGCGAGTTACTCGTACTTTCTTGTTTTCAGCCTTCTGTATCTTTTGCTTATCATTTATACTTTTGTTCTATACGAAGTATAAATTATAGGGAGAGTCAACAATTTTATTGGGCCTAAAAGACTGAAAAAACTCGATATGTGATTTAGCATCAACTTCTCCATGAAAATAAGCTATATTAACATTTCTAGAGGGAGCGGGAGTGGGGGTTCTGAGGCATGAAATGAAAAATCGCCATAATTCCTTCCGTATTTCGTTTTCGTCATAAGCACACATAATAAAATTTGTTTATTTTGATACTTAAGGTAACTTTGGTAATTCTGAGCTATTATCCGGTTAACTTCAATTCCCTCCATACTGTAATATTACATTAGTGTAGTGCTGAATATTAATATTCAGTCCTAATTATGTGTCGGAAAACGAAAATATATTAATTAATGAACGACGCGAGATAAATTTTGTAACACTAAAATTTCCAAAATACGCCATCGGTGGTTAAAACCGAGTGTGGGGGGTTTTCTTGTTCTAACTTTAGTATAAAACAAGAGTACATCACATTTTTAGGGCGATTGGTCAGATCTACAATGGCGAGGACGAGCAACCTCGCGTCGTTCATGAGCCAGATACCGACAGTGCCAATCTGTGATGTACTCTTGTTTTATACTAAAGTTAGAACAAGAAAACCCCCACCCTCGGTTTTAACCACCGATGGCGTATTTTGGAAATTTTAGTGTTACAAAATTTATCTCGCGTCGTTCATGAGCCAGATACCGATAGTGAGCCAGAAGACTACTAAATTAAGTTTATTAATATATTTTCGTTTTCCGACACATAATTAGGACTGAATATTAATATTCAGCACTACACTAATGTAATATTACAGTATGGAGGGAATTGAAGTTAACCGGATAATAGCTCAGAATTACCGTAACTTTTGTTATATACACTATTGCTGTATATCGCAGTATAAAAATGATATACAAAGAACACTATTGCAGGAAACCAATTTTATTAGCACCAACGTTTATTACAATAAAGTAGAATTTTATTAGAGTAAAGTTTTATAGATATAGGCACATTATGGCAAAAGATGTTGCCATGTTGTTTGTACGATACTGGTAAATTAAGATGCGGCACAGCTTCTTCTTTTAATATCAATCTATTAGGAACATAGCCTAACAATTCTGCTTGTAAATTCCTTTGGTAATCACTATCACTGAAATGTTCTGAACAAACCCGAGCAAAAGTAGGATTAAATTTCAAATCTCCTCGTCTACACAGAACTATCCACTGTTTCTTAATTTCTTCGTTTTTCGGGAACCGGTGATAAGATACAGACTTGCCTGTTCTCCTAGAGTTGTTGGAACATGTTGCCATAGCACACTCACTCATTTTGAAAAAAAAATCACTTATAACAATGGAAAATAAAACAATTAACTAAAAACACAACGATGCTCACGATGTAAACAAAGCTCTGTTCAGCCCAGTGACGTCATGCGCCAAAGTCGCAAAAATTTTTGATCTGCGCACCTGCCGAATGGCACCCCCCTGGTATTATTACCGCAAAATTTAACCGCACGCCCTAACAATGGGTATTTAAGAATTTTTTCACTCGCATCACGACTGCAACTTTTAGCTGATTTTAAAAAAAATTATGGAAATCTGTTATGACATTGAGACAAACGCAAAATTATACCACAACTAGGGTGGACATATAAATACAAAATACACTTTAAAAAATAAAATAGAAGTTAAAACTATACTAATAAAAGTGTAGATAAGGCATATTATATCATATCTGAATATTGGAGTCGGGGATGAATGTGAAAAGCATGATTTCTGATGCAATAATCCAAACACTAACATAATTTTTGTCAAGCTGGGATAGATCTTGCTTGCGTTACAATTGAAATCACTGAAAATTGAACTGAATTATAATAACATTATAAAAAAGTAATTCCTGTTTTTATATTTTCAAAAGCCCATAACGCAGATTATAAGGTAACTGGAATGCCAGGGAGATGACGTCATCTCTTATTTTATTCCTTATTTCGGCCTTAGAATGAACTGTATTTGCAGGAACCTTGAAATGGTTGGCGGACATGAAATGTTTAATATCACTCGTAGGCAAAAGATCAGAATTTACAGAAATACAATTCTCGTTAATTTATTTGATTAAACTCTACATATTTTTTGTTGTTTACTTCGAGACACACGACAAGAGTACACTCATTTCACTTAAAAATGAAGTCATCCCTTCCTTTATGCCGTCTTCATCTATACTGGTTGGAAGACAACCTGGTACAAAATGCTATGATAAATCGGCAAGTGGTGAAAATCAATATCACTACTCAGTGCCTTTACAATCGATGTTAGTATTATACCTAATTTTATCATGAAGAAGCGTCAATATTTCAATCTTACTTAACAATACATATCAAAATGATAACATTTTATTTGAAAAGGAGATTGAAAAAGTTACTGTTTAAGTGCCTAATCTTCTTTTTTTTTTTTATTAATGCCATTTTCCTGTTGTTTTATATGTATATACTAGCTCAGATACCCGTCTTCGCCCGGGAATTGATTTTTGGCTGAATGGTGATGGTATTTTTTTGGCAAGGCTTTACTTTGTATACTATTTTGACATTTACCCGTCCCAGTGTTTAGGGTTAATACCCGTTATTGGAGAGGATTTATTAATAATAAAATTAATTTTTTATGTAATTTTTCACTGTCCTCTAAATTGTCATATTTCCCGTCTCCTGTGCATTATGCAAAGATTTCAGTTATTAAGGACAAAATATTAACATAGATTTGAATTATTTATTTCCAGGTGAGATACCTCATAGTTCAAATTGGAATGAATTGTTGAGCATATCAATATTTCTACGCAAATTACTTGCTCCACACATTGCTCCTGGAGAAATGAATAAATCAAAATTTAATCTAAATAACAAAGTAAACAACTTTTGTTATGTGCATGTTTGTCGAAAAACAAATAGACAATGAAATATCGCGAATTTTTATTTCAGGCCTCCCTTATAACCCCCAATCCCGTTCTAAGCTAACCATTTTAATATAGCTTATAATCATGGAAGAAATAATGCTAATTGACATACCGAGTTCCATCTATTAATACAGACATTAATTAACAAGTCCAATCTATTAATACAAAATTGGTGGTAGTGGATCTAAGTCCAATCTATTAATACAAAATTGGTGGTAATGGATCTAAGTCCAGTCTATTAATACAAAATTGGTGGTAGTGGATCTAAGTCCAAACTATTAATACAAAATTGGTGGTAGTGGATCTAAGTCCAATCTATTAATACAAAATTGATGGTAGTGGATCTAAGTCCAGTCTATTAATACAAAATTGGTGGTAGTGGATCTAAGCCTATTGTATTAATGTAATTATAGTGGGAGCGGCTCGGAGTCCATTGTAGTATGTATTACTAGTGGCAATGGCTCGAAGTCCATTGTATTAATGTAATCATAGTGGTAGTGGTTGGAAGTCCATGCTGTTAATGTAATTATATTGACAGTGGTTGGAAGTCCATTGTATTAATGTAATTGTAGTGGTAGTGGCTCGTAGTTCATTGTATTAATGCAATTATATTGACAGTGGCTCGAAGTACATCGTATTAATGTAATTATAGTGACAGTGTCTCGAAGTCCATCGTATTAATGTAATTATAGTGGCAGTGGCTCGAAGTGTATTGTATTAATGTAATTATGGTGACAGAGTCTCGAAGTCCATCGTATTAATGTAATTATAGTCGCAGTGGCTTGAAGTTCATTGCATTAATGTAATTGTAGTCGTAGTGGCTCGTAGTTCATTGTATTAATGCAATTATATTGACAGTGGCTCGAAGTACATCGTATTAATGTAATTATAGTGGCAGTGGCTTGAAGTTCATTGTATTAATGTAATTGTAGTGGTAGTGGCTCGTAGTTCATTGTATTAATGCAATTATATTGACAGTGGCTCGAAGTACATCGTATTAATGTAATTATAGTGGCAGTGGCTTGAAGTTCATTGTATTAATGTAATTATAGTGGCAGTGGCTTGAAGTTCATTGTATTAATGTAATTATAGTGACAGTGTCTCGAAGTCCATCGTATTAATGTAATTATAGTGGCAGTGGCTTGAAGTTCATTGTATTAATGTAATTGTAGTGGTAGTGGCTCGTAGTTCATTGTATTAATGCAATTATATTGACAGTGGCTCGAAGTACATCGTATTAATGTAATTATAGTGGAAGTGGCTTGAAGTTCATTGTATTAATGTAATTGTAGTGGTAGTGGCTCGTAGTTCATTGTATTAATGCAATTATATTGACAGGGGCTCCAAGTACATCGTATTAATGTAATTATACTGGCAGTGGCTTGAAGTTCATTGTACTAATGTAGTTATAGTGGCAGTGGTTTGAAGTCCATTATATTAGTGTAATTATAGTGACAAAGGCTCTTAGTTAATTCTATAAATAAATAAAATAAAAGCACTGAGCAGAGGTTTTATTTAAAATTTGATCCTCTCAATATTAGAACAAAAATGAAAATCATGTGAAATCAATTAAAGAAATGTTATATATTAATCTGCACTTTATGTTGATATGGCTAAGTGGAACACGTATTTTACTATCCTTTTAGCAGATTTCCCTTGAGGGAAATCAGCTATTGAGGTCGTACTCATGATTGAATGTCGCAATTTTTGTTTGATTGTTACCAAACTCGATATTTAAACGTTTTATGCAAAAAAGGCAGATCAAGTTCGTTAATGGCTGAAATCGGACCAGTGGGATGGGGGTTTAGAGGGGGGATTTTCGTAAATTCGGAATATCTCCGTTACCATACTTGGGATCAAAAAATTGTATAGAACCAATCTTATTGAAAATTAAATTTACTATAAATATTGTTCTATACATTTACTCTATATCTTGAATATTAACCGAGACATTTGCATTTTTATTAAATGTTGGCGGTAACGCACGAGTGTTTCCCGCCACAAGCTAGGTTGACCGTTTCCGTAACTGCTCGGCTCTCGTATGCAGATTTCTCTATTGTATAACTTCACGTGGGAAATCTGCTTAGTTTACGCACACCCTGCGTGTCGGAATTTTCTAGACAGGGTGGGACTAATAAGTTCGTCTCTATATAAATTCCTGTTGCCCAAGTGGGAATCGAGCCCACAACTCTTGGTTTTCCAAGTTTTAAGATCAACATCTTAACTAACAACAAAACGATTGAGAACCAAAATAATTTATGAGTATAATTATTTAATGTATAACTTGTTTAATATATCAGCTGATAATTTTAGGACCTTCCTTTCTCCAGCCTCGAGCAATCATCGCAGCCTTTTCGGGGCATCTCCATATTTAGTATAGCTCTGACAAGGCCGAATTATATCAGCTCTTCCATTCAATTGTTCATTCATCAAATAGACCACTTTAGTTGCACTGCCACTAGATATTGTGCAATGGCTTCAAATAAATTGTAAATGAAGATTTATTAACACATCAAATAGAGCCACTGTACTACATTGGCCTTTGAAAATGTAATGAAAAATCATAATTATATCATGAAACATCAAAATGTAATTTTACTGCCACAATTTCCTTGTTTAAAAATCAACTCAAACATCTGTCAAGTAGGGGCTGCTATGCTAAGCAGATTAGTGACGTGCTGGTATGACACACTACTGATTCATCTCACCATGCATTCTCTATTTTTAACTATAATTTTCGATGAGTAGAACTGAAGGCTGAAAACAAAAATGCACGAATAACTCACTTAATGTTTGTCTAACGAAAAAAGTCCATCACGCAGGGGCTGCGTAAACTAAGCATATTTTCCAAGTGAAGTTCTGCAGTAGATAAATCTACATACTGGTAACACTTAACAACTTTGTGAATATTAAGTGAATGAATGGAAAAGGTAATGAGAAATCTTTCAGTCAATTTTAATAACCTAAAAGGCGTCTGAAATGAAACAGGTTAGCCAACCTCTGTCTGGCTGAACAGATAGAAATATTCTCCTCCGTAAATAAAAACAATTACTGATATATGTCTGAGTATAACATTAATTTTATTGAAAACTATTTAATTATCTACTATACTATAATTTATAATGAATCAGAATAATTTTTATCTCAATCGCTCAAATTTGAGTAATCCAAAATCATAAGACGGGGAGATCAACAAAACATATTTGACCTCAAGTGAAATCTGCTAAAAGTATGAATAACTCTCTTAATATTTGCCTAACGAAAGAACGTATGGGGTAACAATTTATGGGCATCAATAGTTTGATAAGATGGGTTCCATAACATTTTTCGATACGACTCAATATAACATAGATATTTTGAATTTCCTAATTTCCTCTAGTCCTGGTCCGATATATCAGCCGTAAACGAATATGAAGTGTTCAATGAAACGGTAAAATACCGAGTATGGTATTGATGAAATAATTATTTTGGAATAAAGAACGTAAAAAACAACAATAGATGACGTCATCGCACCACGTATTCACAAGTAATAACAAAAATTTTTCGATTTTCTCCCTCTCAACCCCCCTCCCCGCTCCATTCCTTTCGGGTAGGTTTCAGCCGTTAACGAACTTGATTTTTAGTTATAAAATTTACAACTTCAAATTATCTCCTGTATTATAAGTGTGATTGGAAAATGTTACAGAACTAATCTTGTTGCATTACTTGATTGACGTTCTATAATTGGCGCACATTTTCGTAACTCAAATATTAGGGCTTAGGTCAGCCATGGGAGTTAAAGAGTTGGCCTCACACGGAAACCTAGAGTGGCGAGTTCCATTCCCTCCTGGGCAATAAGAATTCATTTATTGGCGAACTCATTAAATAAAATCCTTTGTCTCACCATGACTAGAAAAGGGTGCAACCTGTAGATAGCCCGTCTCAATTAACCAAATTAGCAAACTGTGAGCATTAATAGACAATAATAATAAAAAAAGTCCGTCAGGCAGAGGCTGCGTATACTAAGCAAATTTTCCTCGTGAAGTTTAACAATATATAAATCTATATACTGGTAACAACACCACCCTGAATATTAAGTGAATAAATACAAATAGTAATAAGAAATCTTTCAGTGACCTCCCTAGGAAGCGTCTGAAATGTAAACAATTAGGTCTGCCAACCTTTCACCGGAAAGAAAAAAAATTACTGAAATATATCAGAATTTAACATATTAATTTTATTGAAAACTATTCACTATATCTAGTACTGACATTTGTAATGAATCAGAATAATTTTTATCTAGTACTGATATTTATAATGAATCAGAATAATCGATCAGATTTAAGTAGTCCAAAAACTTAAGCCGGGGGGGGGGGGCGTCACCAGAACATATCAACATGTATCTCGTATAATAAAGTCTCTTGAAAACAATATTTTTTTATAAGCTTCGAATAATGTGGTTTATTATATAACAAACCATTATTTATGTAACATGAGTAGAAGTGGGGGTTTGCTGAAGACTGAAACATGCAAATATCTCGATTAATATTCAAGATAGAGAATAAATGTATATAACAATATTTTTCTGTAATCGTTGAATAATGGTAACATTACTAAACTGAAATGAGTGAAGAAAGTGAAACATTTTGCAATAGAGTGAAGAAAGTGAATTGCCTTCTTAATTAGTAATAAATATAAATTAAAAAATAATTTGAAGTTGGAAATTAAATGCTTTTAAATGTTTCTTAACATTGTAAGAATTTATTTTAACAAAATAAATTGAAATGTGAAAGAATTATTGGTGGAAATAATCAATATATTTTAAAATTTAAATATAATAATAATTACCTTCCTTGTTTATAACCTGCACTTGTTTATAACTGCACTACTTCACAATCATCACTAGTTGTTTTATAACTATGCTTATAACCTTTCACAACCATGCTTATAACCTACCAACAACATACCATAATCTTCACAACATCCTAATTTTGTTCATATTCTGGTTAGATCTGATCATGTATTACACGATTACAGAAAAAATTTAATATTACACTCGTGACGAAAGTAGAATTTACAACTCTCGTGAAATTACCACACTCGCTTCGCTCGTGTGGGTAAATGTTTCACTCGAGTTGTAAAATGATCTACTTTCGTCACTTGTATAATAAATAACTATTGTAGTACATTTAATTTGCAATAAGATTGGTTCTATACAATTTTTCGAGTCGACGTATAGTAATGGAGATATTTCCAATTTTCGAAATTCTTCGTCTCTGACCCCCCCCCCCTCCCCTGGTCCGATTTCAGACGTTAACGAACTTGATCTTTAGTTTTGTATGAAACGCTTATATATCGAGTTTGGTAACGATTAAACTATAATTGCTACCACTATAGTTCTATCAGACAAATATATACACAGATCCATGGAAATTTGAAGAAAAATGTCGAAAATCGCGTCATTAGTACGGCCACAATAGCTGATTTCCTTTAAAGGAAATGTGCTAAAATATTAGTATACATAACGATAGAGTTAAATATCTCCGTTATTATGAGTCATTTCGAAAAATGTTACAGAACCAATCTTGGTAAACTGTTGGTGCTCTACAATTGTTATTTTATGCATTTTCTCGTAAATCAATATTTTAATTAATTGAGGATTTAAATAATTGCGGGAAGTGTCTTGGTTTAGTTGTAAGAAGAGCCGATAGAGGGCTCTGGGCGTCAGGGATGAGCATCTACCTCCAGTTGACTGAGGGAGAGAGAGGGACGATGGAATAGACTATTTGTTTTTGCGGTACATAGACGAGGTGTGATCTTGTCACTAGGTTTTAGTGGGCGTGCTGTAGTTTCGAAACAATACATGTTTACCACTGACTGATAATGGATCTCACAGCTTATTTTATTTTCATTATTACAAATTTAAGTTTATGCAAAGCGTTCAACTTTGAAACAAGACTGCCTATAATCAAAAGGGGGAGTCAAGGCTCTTACTTTGGGTTTTCTGTTGCTGAACATCAGGAATTCGATGAGGTTAAAGGAGTAATTACGAATAGCTGGTAAGTATAATGTGTATTGCTTTATCAAAAATCATACAATATATAATTCTAGTACCAAATGTTTTGGATGATCTTGTAGAGTATTAAGTTAAGAAAACTTTTCAGGTGCCCTATATTATCATTTTTGAACTTGATTAATAAATGGCTAAATTCTTGGAAGAATATCATTATTGCAGGTTCAGAAACCTCAAACCTGTTAAATTTGATGGCCTAACTACTTATGTTCATTATTACTTTAAGATATTCCTTATATGACTCTGAGTAATACACATTGGTATGAAGCCAGATATTTATAATACTTTATTGGCCTCCAGTTCTCTGATACATACAATACATTTGTTCATAATTATCAAAAACATTTTTTTTTTACCCCACACTACAATTTTATGTTTACATCTTATAAGTGTACTATCTATGTCCTACTGTCAAAAATCACTTACAATCCCTCAAATAAATGATTATTCGAACAGATGTTCGGGGTCATTAACCAAAGATATTGAGCATAATGAGGGCCATTCTTTGCTCCATGCACCATGACCTTAAATTTTTTTTTTTACTCCATACTCTTCTGGTATAAATATAATTTTACTCTGTTCTGGCTTTTTATCTTATCTTCCACGTCTGTTTACTTATCCCGTCCTAAGCTCTTGAGATATCTTCCAAAATAAAATATACAAATTTTCTCACTGCAACTAACTCATTACTTCATGGCTGAAAAATTCATACTGAGAAAATAGTAAAATGAATTAAGAGTCATCTTCTATGAGGTCATCATCCAGAATTCTCATTGGCCCTAATTTTGTCTATGAATATTCCCTCTGGATTATTCAGTCTTGTTACTCATAATTGTCTACTGTCAATTGTTAATTATATTTGTTTAAAAAAATGTATTCAATTTTTGATAATATTATTATTAATATCATATTATAATATAGCACACAATGCATTCCTTTCAATAACAATCTCCTATCATTTTAAATAAAATAATTAATTTAAGAAAAAATACAAGTGACATTTTATTGTTTATACTATCCTATTGTACAATCATTCTTGTGAATATCTTTTGGTAATATTAGCTTATTAGTTTTTCTAAATAAGTATTATAATTTTGAATTTCCAAATTTATTGAATATTTTCCTTTAAAATGTTAATTTAAATTTTGATAATTATACCAAAAAATGCTAAGATAATCAATCTAATATATAGTTGAGTTTTACTTGAAACCTTAACTTGATTATTTTTAAAGCTTCATATTTTGAACCACTGTTGTCCTGAAAAACAATATATATACCATTTTGTTAGAAAATAAATAAATGTCATAAACAATAATTATTATTAGAACAATATTTAGTCATTTTAAATCAAAATGTTCTATAATCATTCCATTATTGTATAGAAAATAGCATTGTTTAAATGGAAAATTAAAAAAAAGAGTTCTCGCCATTAATGTTTTTTATCTCTTCATTAATATTTATATTCATTCACTTGTATAGGCTTTCTTATAAAACATTATTTAGCTCTGTTATTTTTATTCTTCTGTCATTTGCTTGAAACAAATTTTTTTGGCTGGATTTTTAGTTGGGCAATTTACTCCCATTGTTGCCCAGGCTTCATAGGTTATAGCTACTTATCTACTTATTTTGATATTAGTAAGACTTAGTGAGTTATTAGTTAATACAAAAGATTATTACAATTTAGATTTATTAATATAAAGATAATCAGTGCCTTTTTATATATATATATATATATATATATATATATATATATATATATATATATATATATATATAAAAAATCTGATGTGGACGCCATTCCTGTCAAATTAAATAAACAAAATGTTTTACTGCACTTCATTTTAAAATTATAATCAATCATCCTATCAAGAAATGCTGTAGTACGTAATTTATAGATCTTTTTATGGTAAACAAAAAAAAATGCAGTACACAAAATTTTTGTATTTCCAATAAGTATGAAGTAATTGCATTTTTTATTCCCCCCTTTCAAGCCTCGCTTCGCCTTTTGACAATTTTGATCTAATAGGGAAGCCTCGTTAAAAAAAGACCAGTTCATTAATATCATTTATGACTGGATGGACGATACTCAACATTAAGGTTGCAATAATTTGCCAGTCCCTCCACCATAAAATATATTTTAGGGCAGGGTCGCATCTTCAGTGCGGTTGAATGCTATGTTAGCCTAAAACGAGCTGACTGCTAACTCCTGAGCCGATCAGAGCCATCTCTATTCAAGCTAACTAAATAAAGCCTGGGCCATGAAAGCAGCATAGGCTCTGAAGTATATATTTTTATTGTGGAGGGCCTGACATTTTATTCGAAAGATGAAAGTTTGTTATTACCTGAGATTGGATGAGGAGCAGTTGGGTTTAGAGAAGGGATAAAATAAAAATCAGTAATATTTCTCTAAGGATGAATAAAATGGCAAAATTGTAAGATAAAATATTTATTTTGAGTCGTCTTTCACCTCTTTTACGAGACCAACAGTCCTTCCGTAAGGAGTGTGCGCTTAGAGAGGTGATGGATTCTGAAATTCTATCTCCATTATTATGGAGCAGATCAAAATATGGGAACATTATCAGCCTTGTTAATGAAATAATTCTCCCCAATTGTTGTTTCATTAATTTCCCTCTAACTCGAATATTAATGGAGTTTACTATGTTGAGTTTAAAGTAAACTCCCGCTGCTATTCATTGGATTTTCATATCTCATTGTTGTATCAGTGAGTATCTCATGCCCAGCAAAACTTACACGTCTCATTTACTAAAAGAGAAATAGTGACATCTTCTGTATATTATTGAAGCTCTTGAGAAAACCGCTTAGTCTATTGAGCCTCTGGATGACAGACTCTTGTTTCTAAATACTTCCTATTGGCATATGATATGACAACTTTGGCTTACTTTTGACAAATTCTCTTAACCATCTTATCTGCTCTTCTTGATAGCAAAGTTAATGACGGGCACACCAAAAAATTGCGTTAATATAGTATTCCGTCCGATGTTCCACCTCCTCAGCTCTTTGATGTTATCAAATATTTTCAAATAAACCGAGTTATCTGTTCCTAGAATGAAATTACCCACATATCTAAATTTAGATTACAAACAAACGAAAGGAACAATATATGCTGTCTTCACCAATTTTCCTTTTTAAATACAATTACTCTCTATTGTTTACATTATATCATTGCTGTTGATATTGGAGAAAATAATGTTTGGCTATTTGTTATACGAAACTGGATTCTCTTGCATATCAGGTGGTGTAATGGGTTCATTTTCAATAACACTAATGACTTGTAAACCAGGAGGCCTCAGCTTTCTCCCTTAGGTGGTGGCTTGAAGAGGAATCTCTTTGTCTAATTTACTCTGTCATAGAATAGTTATATTAGACAATTGTAATGAACAGAATACATATTTCAGTAACTATGTGCATATGTATACATGTCATTACATATTTAGCAATGTTGTATATTGATGACATTTCATATTAGTATTGTTGTGTCTTGATGAAAACAGATATTAATTTCATGTATTAATGTTATTATGTATTTAGTAACGACATATATTGTTTATATCACTGATTAATATTAATCAATTATATCACTGATTTAATTCAGTAAACACTCACTACAGTTTTGTCCAATAAAACCTAGTTTACAGGTGTTTTATAATTCATTCTATTTAGTGACGGAATTCATTAAATCAAATCTTTAGTACTACCCTGGCAAGAAAAGGGTGGTAACCTGTAGATAACCCGTCCGAATTTGCCTTAAGTAGTTGCAAAAAGTGGACGTTAATAAATAATTTAATTTAATTTATAATTCATTCACTTCAATCAAATAATTATGTACATATTAATGTTATGTGTCTAGTAATGACATATATGGATTATATTACATACTAAGAAAAGTTGGGCATTGTGTATGTTATTGTAGGCTTAGTGTGCCTTGCTTAACTTGCTGCATCTTCATTGTTTTAGCAGATTTCCCTTAACAAAAATCAGCTATTGTGGTCGTACTCATGACACGATTTTCGGAAATTTTTCCTTAAATGTCTAGATCCTATCTAGGAGATGGCAAAAATGAGGATATATTTGTCTTTTACCACTCTAGCAGTTGCAATTTATCCTAGATCATTACCAAACTCAATATATAGATGTTTCATGTAAAACTTAAGATCAAGTTGGTTAATGGCTGAAATCGGCCCAGAGGGAGGGGGAAAATAAAAAAAATCAAAATATCTTTGTTATTATGAGATGGATCAAAAAATGGTATATATTCAAACTCAAAGTATGTTTTCATTTGTATAAATATTGCTATATGAACTTTCTCTATCTCAAATATTAATGGTGATGGTTTTTTTTTATTTTATAATTTCCCGCTTTCAATAAAGTCCCATTTTTAGTCATTTGCACATTAACACACATATCATGAATGGACTTATTCCAAGCTTAAATACCCAATATTTTGTTTTCAACGGACCTTTACTAAGTGGGATACATACAAATATTTTATGTTCTTAACTCTCGAAATTGTTAATTTGATCTATACCATATTCAATAATTAACTGTTTCATCCAACATTAGTAAACCCCTACTTCTACTCATTAGACTTAGAAATAGAAAGTATATTTGATCCTAAGATGAGATCACTAGTGTGTCATACCTGCATGTAGGAAATCTGCTTAGCTTACGTAGCTCCTGCATGACAGACTTTTGTTATGTTAAGATCAAGTATTTATAATTACTAGAAATTGTACTCTTATTTTGAGGAGGCTCAGACTTGCTATATAAAAAGTAGCAAGGTTTCAGAATAACACAAAACCTAGGAACCGTGACCATGTGTCCTCTCAACTCCAAATGCCATGGTTTAGTTTTTATTAATTTGTTTTATCACCATTAAAACAACTAAAATTGTGTTTGTTTTCAAACTGAAAGTAATTGATAAAGCTACTTCTCGTCAGATATAAGGGTAAAAAAGGAATGGTTTAAACTTAATTTTGCAATTTTTTATTAAAGATAAAAGTATACACAATTGTTAAAATTATTTCCCTCATTCCTAAAATTATTATTTATTTGTGGAAAGCGCTGTATGGCAGACGATTTACTCTTTACAATTATAAACTCAATGAAAAGAAAACACCAGATAACAATATGAGCACTGAACAAAATTTCAATGATACAGGAAAATAAGCGTAATTAAATTCAGTTGTAAACTACATTATAATGAAAAATAATGTAAAAACATTTAGTAAGTAAATTACTATTATTAGAAAATGATTTTTTTTTTCATTTTGTTTTAGATGAACCCCATACCTGAATACAAATAGGCCCCAGAAACTATTTTAATGCTACAATTAAATGTATATTTACTAAATTATGAAATACAAGGGGCAATTTATAATAAGCCCTACTGTAATTTCTTGAATGCCCATTTTTATTAAAAATAACCGTTTCCTAAGAGTTTACCAAAATAAATCATTTATGGGTTGAGAGGTCAATGCTATTTTTTCTCCTGCATATATTGTTTGCATAATAATGCAATTTTTATGGTATTTGAAATTGATGTGTTTAAGACAATGTCCTTGTGCTTAAACTGTTTTGTTTGTATTTCAAGCAATCTAATTTTGTCTCAATGAACCAAAGTACTTCTTGTTTTGTCTGACCCCTACATCAAAGCTTTCCTCATAGACAATTTATATGTTCCAGCTGTTTGTGCTATTTCATTAAGTAAAATGATATGAAATAATATATTTTTTCATTCACTTTCATAATATTTTTATGGAAAAAAAAAAAAAACTTTTCTCTGACTGAAATGTATTCTAAAGTTTTTGTATTTTTTTTTTATCTCTCTATTTATATTATCCTATCTAAAAAAAGTAAAGGTTATTTAAGGAAGATAATGTATAAAAAGTTAAATTTTATGATTGATAGTATTGTATCCTTAAAGTTACACAAATTTTAAAACATTCCATCCGTTGGGCCAAATTTCTTGGCATGGATTTCCTACTGAGTTATCTTGATAGGACACTGGCCAGTCCAGATAATCAGCCTAAGTAGCTCATTGCATTAGGCAACAGGGTTTTTAATAGGTTTTAAGCAAAGTTTAATTGGTGAATGCTACAATTATTTACTTAGATGTATTATTTAAGGAAATTTATTTGCAAGAGATTGATTAATCATTTGAATGTAACATTAAATTTTTTGAGTAGATCAAGCGAATACAGTTGTCCCTCGATAATCCGACACTTTTTAATCCGACGTACTCGGTAGTCCGACGCGCTACAGGCAGCAACATGCATCTCCCTCCCACCGCTCCGGCAGGAAGCAAAACAAACCTGCAGTGAAAAATGGCAAGCACAAGTGTGAAACGTAAACATAAAACATTAAGTTTATCTGAAAAATGGGAAATTATTAAACGAATAGACCGTGGTGAAACTCCCAGTGCAATATCTAAAGAGTATGACATTGGACGACCTACTGTCTACGATATTGTGAAAAATAGGGAAAAAATTGAAAAATTCATAAAGTCTGTTGATGATGAGCCTGTACATGCATCCTGGTATTAATAAATTACATGTACCTTTACGGTAATCCGACATTTTCGGTAATCCGACACTCTCTCGGTCCCTTAACTGTCGGATTATCGAGGGACAACTGTAGTTAAATTAATAAGCCTTCTTTAGATGTGCCTTTACTTCTCAGAATATAAATTAAATTCAATATTTTGCCCCTTCCTAAGGCTTGATTGAAATAGCATTTGAAGTTCATTACGTAATAAATATGAAGTGTTTGATGAGTTCTTGCTTCATGAGTCATTTTTCCGGGTGTTTAAATTTAGTACTCAGACTATCTTTGTTAATGATGGCACTAAATAAACCATTTCTGTGTGTTATGTTACTCATTTATTTCTTGTGTTATCGTATTTCATTTAATCATCATAGACTTGGCAAATACTTCATTCATAATATTATAATGATTAAACAAACTTGTATTCTTTTTTTCTGTCAAATTGATCATGAAGAGAGACAGACCTATTTTTTTACTAATCCAATATGTTCCATTAACAAAAAAATCTGACTTGGGCACCTCAGGGTTTCCTTCTATCTATTACTCCTATTAAATTAAATAAACAAAATGATTGGTTGCACTTCATTTAAAATTATTTTGTTTAGAAGTGGTATATGATTTCTCTTTTCTAATGCATGGGATCGAATAGAACATAATTTATAGATCTTTTTATGATAAACAAAAAAGGTCTTATACAAAATTTTGGTGGCTAACAAAACAGAAGTTTGTATTTTTTTAAATTTTTGTCCACCTCTATACACCCCTCTTACTCAATTTTGATCAAAAGGGGAGGTGCATAACTAGACGTTATAACAATTTTAAATATGAAATTTTAACATTATGAGGGTAGGTGTTTTTGAGCTACACCAGATACTTATAGGCGCCCTGTCAAAACGAATCAAAGTGGATATGGATAATTCTGTTGAAATCTGTGTATTGTTGGAATTAACATACTTCCTTTACGTCGTTCAAGGAAGTAAAGAAACCATGTTATAAATGTTAGTGATTATCTTCATACCTTCCCTACTACATTTATGTCATAATCATTAATAAAGAAATAAGCATTCATATAATATCCTGATGAGTATAATTTGATTTGATTTTAGGTTATTGGTTGGTGCCCCATTAGACCAAAATAAGCAACCATTAACGAATCATTCTGGAGCTCTCTGGAGATGTCCAATTACTTCATACACAGAGGATTGTGACCAAGTCACAACTGATGGCAGGAGATGTGAGCATGTCTTTACTATATTCCTAATATTTTTATTAATATAAATCTATTTACTTACATTTTATATTTTCTTAAAATTGTTCTTCTTTATGTTATAACTATGAATATATTATACCTTCTGGAAATAGTAGCTATCATCAGTAATTATTTGTTATTTTTTTACTCTTAGAAGTAGATCTATTTTTAAAATGTATTGACTGTGATTGCTATCCTGAACCAGATAAAATTAAATTTTATTCTACTAAAATTTATTTATCATTAGTATAATTTATTAGAAGAATATGAAATTTAAAAATTTACCTTCGTCTACAGTTTTGTTTTGTAATAAAATGTAATATACATCCTTATAAATTCCGTATTAATTTATATTTGGTTAATATATTTAAGCTCTTTTTAATGTCCAAACTTCCCATTTGATTGGTTTTAATTAATGAGAATTTGATGCAATTTTAATTTGAAAAATGATCAGTCAGTTCTCCCAATGAGGTTTACATAACATTTCCGAGTAAGAATTGGTTACTTTTTCTGAGTACAGTTAAACCTGTTACCGTTAATTTTGTGACAAACCAACTTCTAAGAAGCATAACTGATGTCAAAGTTAAATACAATAAAAAGGGAAACAAGATAATGAGGTTGTGGTCATGAATTTATATTTTGTGAATTTCTTCAAATGACCAACAACCTGCTCATTTATGAAATTTAGACCTATTCAGATTTTAAACATATATACTTTATTTCCTCTTTAAAGTGGCTTTATAGAAATTATAATTTCATTCATTTATTTATAATTTATTAACGTCCACTTTTTGCAACTTAGGCTAATCGGGACGGGTTATTTACAGGTTACCACCCTTTTCTAGCCAGGGTGGGATTTTAGGACGTTATTTAATGAATTTCGACACTAAATAATTTCCTTTGCCCAGGCAAGAATCAAACTCGCCACTCTAGGTTTACCATGTGAGATGAAGGTCAACGCTTTAACTCGCTTGGCTAACCTGAGCCCCATTCATTTATTTAAGTTTAATAACTGATAAGAAAAATGTAGGTATTATGAAAAAATACTTTTGAAATATTCTTTGGAAATAATGAAAACATAAAGCTAACAATTCATTGTTATCCTGATTTATCCTTTTTTCCTTCTTTTTTGTGTCATGATAATGAAGTTGACTTGTAAATGCAATGGAACATCTATTACATTTCCTTTTGAATGTTTAATAAATAGACCTCAGTGTTAGTGCAATTACTATTTTCAGGATAATCAACTTTTCCCACCCTTCTAATTAGCATAAAATAAATTCCCTTTATTGAATATATTTGTTGTATTGAACTTAAAATATAAATTAGTAAATTATAAATTAACTTGTGATAAATTAATTTTAGTCTGCTGCTTATAATATTTCAAAACAGGTAGCAATCATATGACGTCAATTCATGTAGTTTTGTTTCATTCTCAAAGCTATAAATTGTCTTTAAACACAATCTTAATAGCCTACCTATTTTTATCACTGTCATCACACTGTCACCAGTGAACAGCAATTTTTCCTTTCATTTTAAATATTTTATTCTATTCCTTTAGATGAGTCAATTATGTGTTATAAGAGTAGTGTAATCATGTGGCTTTGTAATTAACAAATAAGTTCTAACTCATAAATGTCAATTTACAAACAGTGAGAACAGTTAAACCAGTATTAAAATTATTTAGTCATAGCTTTAAACTCAGTATTTAATGTTTTGTAATTAATTTGAGAATTTATGTCAAGGAAACTGGTATAAAAGCTTCTAATTCTTTCCTTTGACTAAAAATATTTTATGTTTACTTAACTCCATTTGTTATACGTAATTAATAAGGTTATGGTTGTCTCTTTATGTAATTCACGCTTCAAATGGTTTACACCGAATCAATTTATTAATATTTTTTCCTCAAAATGTTTATTTGGTTCTGAAGTTTTGCTGAGTTTCTTCTTTTTTTTTCAATTTTTTTATGGTATTGGGGGCCATGGTGTTGGAACTTTTGAGTGGTGCTTTTCACTGTGCGAGTGTGGTATTTGTCACTACTTAGCAATGCAGGCTTATTATTGGTGTAATGGATTAGTGTTTCAGTCCAACCGCTCTACACTGTAAACTCATGGTTCATTATATTTTACTGTGCTACAGTATTTTATTGTAGACAGTGTTAGTTTAAAATGTGTGTTCCATTTAGTTCCTGGTTTTGGTTTAATTTATTTTGATTTTAGTGATTATTGTGTAATATTTAATTTAAAGCTTCATTGTGGTTTTTTATATAAAAAACACTATTTTATAAAAATGTGATATAACTTTAGTGCAGGGTTTATGTTGAATTGTTTTAGCATCAATGGATATATGACATGGAGGAAATTAGTGAATAGCTGTTGAACTTTGAAATTTTTTATGATTTATTTACATGATTCATCGCAATTTTTTTTTTTACAATGCTCCAAATATTATTTTTCATTTACTTTTGTCAATCCATCATAATTTTGCACATTTTTTCACTTTACTCTTATTGAATCATCTCAGTAAAATTTTTACTAGCTATTGGCCAGTTTTGAGGGATGCTTATTTAATGATTGACACAGTAAATCTCCTGTTTAGATAAATCTGATCTGGAACACAATTAAGTCATGACTGTTTGCCAACATCTTTCCTCATCACGTACACACTATTGAATTATCTCTGTTTGTATATATAGCAATTCTTCATTATTCCTCACTCGAGACTTACTATCAATCTATATCTGATTAATTTTAGTAAAGCAAACATTTTTTTTTTTTTTGCATTTATATTTGAACCAAAGCAATTATCAATTTAAGGGTTAGTTTGGCTGGCACATCTAATATAGTTGTCGGTGGACATTTCCAAAACTGGATGTATCCTACAATCAGTCAATTTTAATAGTTTACTCAGAGGTTTGAAGCAATAGTTGTATAAAGAGGAATAAAATAATAACTACAAGTTAATTTTGCATTTTTGTAGGCAGGTAACGATTATTATTCATAAAATCTTGGTGCGTTAAATACAGCATGGGGAAAAATGTCAACACAATTTTGATAAGATAGGGAGATGGGATTGTAATTTCACATGATTCGTGAATTTCAACTGATTGATCCCAAGTTAGGATGGATCATATTTCTCTTAGAGAACGAAAACAAATATTGAAATAGACCTAGGACAATGAAAAATATAATTGATTGTATAATTATGCTCACTGGAAGAATTTTTTTTTAATGAGAATGGTACTTATAAAATCGTTATTTTATAACTTTTTTTTTTCTAATGTTACATGATAGGACAGTTCTAAAATTATATTTTAAAAAGTACATGTAATATGGGTAACATTTGTTTTTCTATTTTAGAATAATCAAGAAAAACAAATAGAAAACTCAATTTTTCACTATTAATTTTACTTTATCACATAAAATGTAATAGTTTTATTTTAGTGATAAAACTATTAAACAATTTGCCTGAACTTGTTATTTTTTAGAAATACTAAACAACATAATTAAGCTTTAAGATATTTTTCTTATATATTCAAATTATCCTATTTAAATTAATGTATTATTTAAATAGCATTTTTGAGTATAAGTATTTAAATTATTTTATAAATAATTTTGACTCATGTAGTCAAAATCTTCTGTAATAGGAGTGTGATTTTTGAACAGAATCACCATTATTACTACTGAAATAGTTATCCGGTTTCAACTACCTGATGGGCTCAGTGGGAAGAGGTTTCTTATCAAAAATAGGAAGAGATAATAGATTCATAATGACCCAAATATTACCATTAATAATTGGTAATACATTGATGGTCTTAAATAGTATTTTGTTAACACGCTTAACAAATAAGTCTTTCTGACGACAGTTGAACTGATAGTTCAATTTGTATCTTGTATATTCATAAGGTGAATTAACCTCTCTGTTGGAGGGGTATAGTATTTATAAGCTCATATATTTGTGGATTATGCTATTAAATAAGAATTTTATTTTTCTTGGACAATTTTAGCAAATTTTTTATGAAACCAAAAATAATCGACTTATAGATGCCTTTTATTAATATTTGAATTAAGAGGGAAATTGTTGAACTGGAACCCTGGGTTGTTGTCCAGTACTAGGCATGTCAACTATCATTTGCATCTCCAGTAGCAATTTCCTTTCATTTTATGATGTAATGGACAGAATACTGCTTCAGTAAAGATTAGTATATTCTAAATTGGGAAAGGATAATTTGAACTGTGCAGGGCTGACAATCTAAACTAGTACTTAGATGAGCTAGTTACTAATTCATATGAAACTAAATCAAAAAAATTGTCTCTACAATCCTAACTTTCTCAAACCCAACATTTTAAGAAAAAAAATTGGCTTGAAATTTTGTTTGGTGGATTGAAAAAGGGATTAAGTTCCTCTTCTTTCAACTTTTGATGCAGTGGAAGATTCACCTTTCAGAGAAAAATACTTGAATTACGTCTGAACTGAATGTGTAGCTTAGTAATTAGAGTGCTGGCCTGGAATGCCCTGTTTGATTCAAATAACTTTTTTCTAATAATGAAAAAAATAGTAACTTTCATTCCCTTTAAATGTTTATTAAATTATTAATCATATTGTTCAAACTAGTTTTCCCAGGTTTAAATAGCTGTTATTGTTGAAATTTGCTCAGCTATTTTCGTTTAAGTGACATCCAAGCGAAAAATTTTTTCATACTTCAACTTATGCGTTTGTTAAGGAGAAGTGTAATATTCATTTATTTATTTATTTGAAGAGCTCCGCAACTAGGCGATGACGCTCTGCACCATATATTATATATTCATAGATTGTAAGATCTGTAGGTTGTAAACTTAAGTATTATCAATTTAGTAAGAAGTTTGTGAATCTCAATAAAACTTGCCTCCCATTCATGACCATCTTCTATTAAATTATGAAAATCGTATTGTGGTTAGCTGTTATAGTAGTATAACATACAGAATGTATTAAGCTAGATCATTTACATTGTTATTGAAGTTATATAAAAAACATAACATTTAGTGTTAATAGTTGTTCAGCTTAAGGAATAACAAATTATTTTGATACCTTTAAGTTATTAATAATTTAAAAACATATATATTTCTCTTTATGTAAACAAAGGTTTATTCTCCCTAATATTTTCTAAATGATCTCTCTGAACTCATATCTTGATTATGCAAAAATAAGTTTTCTATTTGAACAGGGTACCTTCATAATGTGTATCCTGAAATGAATGTGAGTTCAGGGATACAGTGATTGAAAAGAGAACTCATTAATTTATGTAAGTAAATTACAATTGGTGTTCTATATTTTTAAAGATTGAGTTGTGCAAATGCGTATTCAGTTTTTAGATTGAAACCACCCCACCAAAACTCCCTTAACTATTTCTGTGGCACGACATAGAAACTCCTTAGTGTCCATAACCAAGAATACATTGCACAAGTTGTAGAAAATCATGAGTTTATCCCACGTTTAGTTGTATGCTTCTGTACAAAGTTGTTGGTGTTAGATCTAGATGTTTCTATGTAATTAATTAATAGAATGTTGTTATTCAATCACTTTTAAAATTCCTCCTTAATTGAGCCAGCCTTTCTTTAGAGTATTTTTTTTTTTTTTTTTTTTAAAGGAGTAGTCTGTATTTCTTTAACATATTTAAATTGGATTCTTCTTTATTTTCAACAGACGCAGATGGGCATTACGAAGCGAGTAAGTTTAAATTAATTTTTTTGTGTATAGCAAGTATGTGAACTGTGCATGATCTGTTTACCTTGCATGCTGTGACTCTGTTCTTTCTCTTTCTTCTTTTGCTATTTCATGCTTGCTGCCTGCTAATTATGCATCCTATATCAGTCTTTTGCAAGTTCTCCGCCATTTCCACGTGGTTCTGAATTTTTGTTTGATGCACATGTTTATGATGTACTATTTTGGTATTCACATTTAAAAGTGTTTTATTTATTTTATTTTTCCTGCAGCACTATTAAGGGGTTATTTTTATAGTATCTTATAAGTATTTCTAATGTATAAATATTGGTTAAACACATTTTTTCAATTGAAATAAACGATTGAACTAGTTTTTAGAGTTGCACTTTTGTCTTTAATAAATATTTTGGCATGTTTCATGCATTTTACAATTTAATAGTTAGTGCAATGATTTTTTTTAAAGGTGTGTTTATTGGCTATTTATATTTGAATTAAGTAACATATTTTTAAAACATTTTACTCAAAATCTTGGGCTGAGTAATTCTTCCCAGAATGAATTTCTATGAAAATTATAATTCATTGGGCCTAAAGGACAGATTTATGTTAATAAATGTTCCTTTATGACTTGCCACTCAAGAAAGAGTGATATGCAAATTTACTCCATTGTAGATGCTCATTTTATTTGAGCTCAATGACTCTTTCATATAATGTTTTTACATTCTTTTTAAATTAGTGTTTGTGATTTACTTTTGAGGGGTTGTACTTTCAGTTTTAACCCTATATGGTGTTAAACTTTTGAGTTAACATGTAGAGTTTTCATTAAATAAAATTATTTTTTTTGTTATACCAAATTCTCTTGCAGTGCTTTGTAGGTGTGGACAGAGAGGCCAAGGTTAAAATCATAGCTGGGTCATTCCCAATTCTGCCACCAATTTTTCCAAGTCTCTTGTATTTAATATTGGTTCTACCCCACTTCTTCGAATATTTCAGTATTTGTTTCCCCTATTTCTTTACCTATGTTAAAAATTGTCTTTATAGTTATTAGTTATTCTTATCTCTCTGTATAACTGGTTCATAAATCTATAGCTGACAAGAATTATCAGTCAATTCAATTATCATAGAATACAAATTAATAAATCAATATAATTTGCATAGAAACCAAATTGTACTCAAACTCTAATAACTTCATTTATTCTGAATTTTTACTGGTTTTTGTGGGCTTATATTTCCCCTGTTGGAATTATTTTTGTTTAGATTACTTTCATAAAAAGAAATCCAAATTAACAAGTAGAAAAATTGGTGGTATAAGGACTTGGTATATATTCCTACGTATAAGCAGGCTATGTCTTGCTTCTGTTTCCATAGATAAGGAAGTCCTAGTTTCACAGAACCTTACAGATATTAAGGCCAAAGGCTTGTGTTGAATCCTGTTGCCTTCATTATTAAGGTTACCAAGGTATGAAAAAGAAGTACTGGACTCAGAGAATTCATTTGAGGTCAAAATTGCTAGATTAGAAAGCCATACGTCAGTAGAATGCAAAGATGAACTAATAATAGGAATTATAAACAGCTACAATTAAATATACTTTACTGATATGAGTCAGTATTGACCATAACACAGGAGTTAATATAAAATTGTATGTTTAGCTTCTGACTTTAAACAATTATTGTCATTACTGTAAAGTTGACAATAAAAAAAATGAATCCAGTGATTAATTGAAATTTTCAAGTTATGTGGTTTTTCATAGCCACTTCAGAAGTGTAATTTCAATAAGTAAAATAAAAGCACTAGTGATTGTGAGAAATTATGGAATGAATCCGGATTTTTGGAAATCCTAGGTTTAGAGTGGGGGGGGGTAGAATAATGTATACTATATTTTCAAATTTAATGATTTTATCCATTATAAAAATGTTTGGTATCCTAGAAATTTGGAATGCATTTTTACATTCATTTCATAATTATTTTTTAATGGGTAATTCATTTTTTTCATTGCCTACACTCATTGCTAATTTAGATAACAAAAATCAAATGCCTGAAAATGACAGGCTACCCAATTCATTACTTCGAGCTTAGTGAATGAATTCAGAATATCGAGAATCACATGAGTGAAGAAGAAGTTTTTTTTTTCTCTAAGGCTCTTTAGTATAAAATATGTTCTTGAATTCCTTAATTTATTTCAGTTTTATTGTGAAAATTTAAACTGTCAAGTGCTGCAATCATACATATTTTTCAATACAACTTGAAAAATTGTTGGGTATTGCCAAATATATTTCTACCCATTTTTTTTAAGTTTTTTTTTTTTATTTTTTTTATTACTGAGTTGAATACATATTTTACTAACAACAAGGAAGTGGAGAATTGTTTAGGATTTTTTTTTCTTAACTTTGAACTTTCCAAAACATGTTTTTATTTATTAGTAATTTTATTCTTTCATGGTGACAAAAGAGTACACCCAATCACCATTGCTTTGTAGCTTTGTTTTTATATTACCTCTTTATGCAGGATGTCTTACCAATATCCTAGAGGATTACTTTGTAAAGAAATAAAAACCTTATTATGACTGGTTTTAGAGCTATTTGGGATGGTAAAAGTGGCTTATTATGTCGCTGTAAGAACTAGTTGATAATTATAAAATAAATTAAAAGTCTTGCTTAATTCTAGGTATAGTCCTTTATTCAAGGTGCTTAAGCAAAAAACACAAACTTTTTGGCTTGTGAACTTCTGCATGTCATTTCGGCATTTGTTTATAAATTCTGACTTGAATACTGCGGCCAGAAGTTAGTAATTATCTAGGAATGATAACTGGAAAGTAAAATGCTAATTAATAGTAATAATTTTTATTTTATCATGCGTATATTAGTCAAGTCTTTTTATTTTGTTGGAATTTACAACTTAATAATAAAACCATAGAGTAGATCACACCTCACCTTTAAATTATATTTTAAAAAGAGGACAATCCATATACTTCACTGAAATGCAATATATTATTGAATTAAGTTTAGTTTTCTAATTGAATCATCGGACTGAAATTATATTTTAAGTTGCGGTTAACTAGTTACTCCGAAGGGCTAATCCCTTGTAGGAGCTGTCTGGATGGGCTTGGATGAGTGCCGGCTGCAATATTAGGACCTCTAGAAGAATGTTTGGGAAGTAGCAAACTCCATATAATTCTGGTCATCATTGGGAGCTAAAAAAATGTTGTCTTATTTTTGTTTTTGTTACAGTGCTTCATTATGGCTTATTATATTTACACTGTCAGTAAAAGCTTTATTATTATTATAACTATTTATTCCAGCTGTGATGATATCCATGTTCTTAATGCTTTTGGAGCTCTGAACATCTCGAATAATTTATTATCATTCATTGTCACAATTAATTATTCAAGTTTCATACTGTGGTTCTTAAACAAATACTTGCTTCAAAGCCTTCTTGTCGCTCTTAAGAAAATGAATAACTGTATGCCTAAAAACCTAGCTGAATATTGGAGTGAATTGGTCCCAAAACTGAAATACTGATTTCAATAGTAGTGCAGAGATTCATCATATATGTTGAGAAGCTACCAAACACTCGTCCAAATATTACACCTTATTAATGATCAATAGAACACTAGCCCCTTCCGGCCTCCTGTACTTTTTAATGAAGAATTTGTGTATCTTTATTGAGTAAACTACTGGCAAATGAAGTACTCAAATCTGGATCAAAAATTTAAAATTGATTATAGCCCCATCTAAATTATGGCAAACTAAGGACACAACCCTTTGGAGAAGATGAAGCAGTTTCAGAGCTACTTTTTAAAAAACTGCCACTTAATATTGTAGAACTAACTGAAGGTTGAAAACCACTGGTATCCCCCATGGGAATGGTAATTAGCGAAGAATAAATAGTCTGCATCTGGCTGAAACTTCAATGCATTTTGCTTCAACCAGCTCAGTGATTAGGCTTTACTACCTCCACTCGCCAAAAAGGTAATTCCACCAAACACATCAGCTTTTTGCAGTTGCTTTTTAAAGCAGGGTCTGAGGTTTATATGACCCTTGACAAGCTTACGAACTCTGTCAACTAATCACTTGAGTCTGAGAGAGAGAGTCATATTAATTCATGCCATTATGAGGTTTAAAATAATCGCTTACCTTAAATAAAAAAGATAACCCTCCTAAACAAGAGATGGAAATCCTTGAAACAAAACATAAAACAGAAAAAGGGAGTTTGCAAAGTGGCTACCAGAAGATGTAAAAATGATGCGGCAACAGTTTTTAGATGGATTTTGAACAACTGACAGTAACAAACAGGATATAAAACATTTGGTCAGGTCAAACAATAGCAAAATTCCAGAAATTTGAATTTAAAATTTGAGAAATAGCCCGATAAATTGTGGGAAGAGTTACAAACATAATATAACTCACATTCAATCAAATAAAAGTTAATTTGAATTAAAAAAGAATAAAAAAAAAGCAATTTATTAATGTCCAATTTATACTACCGTGACTAATGGGGATGGGTTATTTACAGGTTACGACTCTTTCTAGGCAGGTTAGGTCTAAGGATTCTTCGAAAATCGAAGTAAAGACTAGATTTAACATTCCTTCACTTTAAATCTATCTCATTAAAAATTAAAAATTTTTAACTGCTTTATTGTCCTTTTTACGTTATATATATCTAATGAAGTTTTCTGTTATTTTCACTATTTATTTCATAAGCTTATGGTATTTTGCCAAACGATTGTGAAAGGGAATTTTGGTTAAACATGTTTCATGTTTGGTATTTCATACAAGTTTGCTTAATACTGCTATGATTTTTTTTATTATCAAGTAGTCAATTAATTTACTGATGTTTTGTTGACAATTTATTTTCACTGCTTATTTTAAAATTGGCTTGTGCTTTGAACTTAAATTCAGAAGTTTCTAGATCCCGATGATGAAACTCCTATGCCCCCTTTGGATGATGAAATGAAAGATGGGCAATGGCTGGGAGTTACCGTTCGAAGCCAAGGCACTGGAGGCAAAGTGATGGTATGTTCTGCTTAATTTTTAGATTGCTTTAGTAAAGCAAGTAAGTAACTGCTGATGGTAAAATAATCTATATGCCAGTGATTACTAATTATTTATTAAAGTTGGATAATTTTTTGTGATCGGAATCAGATGTAGTCTGTGTGAATGAATGTGTACTGTATTTACTTAAGGTAAATCAGGCATTGAGGTTGTACTCATTGTGTGATTTTTGAAAAATTGAATCAAATGTCTCGATCCTGCCTAAGAGATGATGAAAATTAGGTCTGTTAAAAGTTATATACATATGCATACATACAAACTTATGTATCTGTCACCATTTTTGTTTGATCATTACCAAATTCGATATATAAGGCTGTTATGTAAAACTAAAGAACAAGTTCATTAATGGCCGAAATTTGACCAGGAGGAGGTGGGGAAATCAAAATACAAACTATTTCTGTTATGAGTCAATAAAAAAATTGGATATAACCAATCTTGTTGCAAATTTAATTTTCTATAAATGTTTTTTTATATACTTTTTCTCTACCATGAATATTGACAGTTATTTGCATTTTTTAATTTACTGCCTTCTGTAAACTTCCACTTTTTGTCATGGCACATTAACAATAAGACAATATATCATGAATCGTCTTTTTACAAGCTTAAATACCAAATATTGGTTACCACGTACCTTCTCTGTGTGAGATATATGCAAATATGTTGTGTGATTAAGATGTTACATTCTTGAATCTAGAATATTTATTTGATCTATACCATACTCGATATTTAACCATTTCATTCAACACTGAAGATCATATTTATCCATACAGGAAAGACTTTTTAAGCCTAATGGATTGAACAGCATTTTCACAAAAATGTTCCTTTTAAAATGTTTTTATTGTCGTTAATATCTATCAAGGGATGAAAATCATTGTTAAAATGTTTTAAGGTTTAACTTCCATTTATCTAAATGTTCAATATCACTATTTTTTTTTATAGTAATATAGTTGTCCAAGATTTCAGTATGACCCCTAATCTTGTTTACTGCAGGCCAAAGGTGATTTTGAGAATTGTTGTTGTGAATAATAAAGATCTGACCTAAAAAAAATCCTAAAATATTATACGTAAGCAAACTATTCTATAGAATGTGACAGTTTATTTGGAAAACTCGTCACTACCCTTTTATTTTTAATATTTTCATTTTTCTCTAAACTGACTAAAAATTATAGTTAACTCTCATTTTCTAGTTTCTTTATTTTTCTTTTTGCACTATAGAATATAACTGTGATTAGTCGGAAAGTTGCTCTTATCATATTACTTACATCCTCCAAAAAATGCTTGAGATGTTTGATGTTTTCAAAAAAATTAACTAAATTCTTTGCTGTGTATATTAGGTTTTTGGTACAATTAGTAGGCAATATAGACCATTCATCCTTTCACTAAGCATTCTATGTTTACCATTTTCAAGAAAAAAAATATATATTAATATGTTTAAATATTCATCTAATTTCAAGAATTTAGTTTTCTTTTAGTCAGGAAATCAAGTTAAGCATAATCCATTTATAAATTTCAATGAAGGGTATTTATATTACTTTTTAAAATAATTTTTTAGGTGTGTGCTCACCGATATTTAAGAAAAGGACCAACAAAGGACCCTGATTATATGTATGGTAAAGGATTGTGCTATACACTGTCCCAAATGCTTGATTATGACAATACTTGGGAACCATGCAAAGGACGCCCAGACTATCTGTAAGTTGGTTCAAACTCTTCATATAAAATTCATATCTTTTATAAACATGGAAAGTATGTAGTTCTAAAGCCATTGTAACTACTTTTATTATTTTTATATGTGGACTAGTTATGTGTCAAAATATTTATTCTTCACTTATCCAAGCATTGGAAATCGACATTCCCACATATAAAATACTATATAAATTCTGAGTCATCTCTTTACAAGAACTTATTACATTTTAGCGTTCAGGGCATTATCAAAGTTAAAAGCAGGAACATTTTATTATTCTTAATTAACTACTAAACATTTTAAAATATGATTTTATCTCTAAATAAACCTTCTTACCTATCTCTTAAAATAAAAGTCCATCATGCAGGTGTTGCGTGAATGAAGCAAATTTATCACGTCCTGGAATATGGCATGCTGATAATCTTATCTTACTGCCTATTTTCTATTTTTCCCACAGTAAGAAGCCTAGTTTTAAATATATATATATATATATATATATATATATATATATATATATATATATATATATATAAAACCTCAATAGCTCCTTTTTTAAAAGAAAAATTACTGAAAATACTAAAACACCCATATCTCATTAACCGTTAATCATAGGAAAAAATGCCTATAATCAAAGTTTTAGTAGCTTATTTTTTTACAATAAGACAGATTTTTTAACATTTTTGATCTGGCCAAAAAAATATCATATATTTTAAATTTTCTATTTAACCCCTGGGCTGATTCTGTCCGATAATGAACTCAATATTTATTTTCTGGATTGAAGTTTAATTTGAATATCTTGAAATTTGCGACTGGTAGAAAGAGGTAAGACAAATGATCTATAAATAGATAGTATATATGTATATAGATATCAAATTTTAAAATTCTAACTGATGTTCTTGGTACTCATATTACGATTTGCAATGATTAAAAAGGTTTTTTGTGAAATTTTGTTATGTGTGAAACTTCAAGAGCTCCTTTTTTTTAAAGAACAGAATGTTAAAAATAAATAAGTAAAAAGAAAAGAAAAAAAACAAATAAATAGAGAAGAATAAATAAAAGAAAATTATATTTAATCTCCATTAAGCTTTTTTATTAAAAAAAACAAGAAACAGCATGTCTTCCACATGCCACTTGTAATCCCTACATTTTATTCTTTAGAAATTCTTTTTTATCGTCAGTTGTATTTATTTTGTGTGCAGAATATGATGTTGCTGAGCTCTGTCTGCTAGAAAATTTTTTCATTATACATATTAATATTTGTTTTCACACTGCCTCTGGAAAGAGTTACGGAATGTGAGTAAGATCAGTACTAGTGATGATGACCAAAGTAGTTAATCGCTCTAAACCAGGGATGAGCAACACGCGGCCCGTGGGTCGCATGTGGCCCTTTCAGCATGTTTATGCGGCCTGTCAAACATTTATAAAATTGAATTTATTTTATCAACTTTCTCCCATCAATATATTGTAAAAAATTAATTAGACATTTACAAAAAATGTGAAAATTTAATTATTATTTCACTTTCCTCAAAGATAAAGCTGTGTAGTAAATATGCTCAGAGACTGTGTTGAGATTGAAGGAATATAACATACAAGGGCATTAAGGTACGAAACATGAACAACAATATAAAAACTTAGCCGGACAATTCCAGATAGTTTAATCAAATGGGGAAAAACTTTGGAAAACTACAGATTATTTTTAAAAATCTAGCTAATTTATCAAATACAGCAGTTAAGGCTAGTTTTATTGTCAGTCAAATAGTGGCAGAAACTTAAAAGATAAAGGACAGTTTATTTACAATTCGCATAATAAAATTCAGGGCTTTGAGCCCAAATTAAAACGATGGAAACAGCGTTTTTTCAGAATAATGTGTCTCACTTTCCACATTTAGAAAAAGAAAACGTTACTACTCCTTAAAAATACACAAAATATTGTCATACCTATCGGTGGAGACCGTCGTCACTGGCTGATGGTTGAGTACCGCTGGTAAGCGCTTTCGATGTGATGGCATCATCTTCAAGCCTGTCAATAGTTTTACTGAGTTGGTTGTCCGTCAGCCAGTGGGTTTTATGCTCTGTTCACCGTATTAGTTGTTTACGTTAGTCCCGATCTGTTTACTTACCACTAAGATCTGTCAAACGAGGGGTGTTGATATTCAGGTAAATTGTTTTCGTGAGGTCGGTTGTTTACGTTTTAAATAGAGATCTGTTTACTTACCACTCAGATCTGTCAACAGATCTGTTAAAATTTAAATTGGCCCGTTGATTAGAAAGGTTGCTCACCCCTGCTCTAAACCTACATCAATATAATACAATATTATCATTGTACACGATAGTACTAAGATATTGAATTTGGTTTGTTAAATAAAAAAATGAATGTTCTAACTAATTCATGAATTTCAGAGGCCACGAGCAGTACGGTTTCTGCCAGTCTGGAATAAGTGGAGTACTAGTTAATGACACAGCTGTTATAGGATCTCCAGGTCCTATAGTGTGGCACGGAACTATTTTTGTTATCTCCGTGTCGGACAATTTTCTTGATCGAGATAAGACAGTTTATTACAGTCCACATAAAGCGTCTGGCGATACACCTGTTACAAAGGATAGTTATTTAGGTAATATATTTTATGTTTAATTTACTTATTTCCTTTTTTTATTAAGCTATTTTGTGTTAATTTAGAACTTTAAAAAACAGGGCTCAGGTTAACATGTGAGTTAAAGTATTGACTTTAATCTCAAATGGTAAACCTAAAGTGGCGAGTTTAATTCCCACCTGGGCAAAGAAATTTATTTAGTGATGGAATTCATTAAATAAAATCCGTAGTCCCACCCTGGCTAGAAAAGGTTGGTAACCTGTAGATAACCCTTCCCAATTAGCCTTTGTTGCAAAAAGTGGACATTAATAATTTAATTTAAAGCATTTTTAAAAAGATCTTCCTGTACATTTTTTTTTCTATCTAATATTTATTGAGATTTTTGCATATTTTAGTTTTCAGCCTTCAATAAATCCTCACTCCTGCTTATATCATGTTAACAATAAGCTGTTATATCATGAACCACTTTATTCGAAGCTTAGGAACCAAATATTGTTTTCATTGACCTTTTACTGTGTGAGGATACGTACAAATATTTTTGGTATGACATCATCTGGATATTTAGCTTTTTCATGGAAAACTAACAATAATATTAGGTAATGTCTGAAATTGACCTTGGTGAGAGGGGGTGGTTATAGGGGGAATAACTGAAAATTTGAATTATCTTGGTATGAGGCAGATTGAAAAGTGTTACATTACTAATGTTGTTGGAATTTTAATTTTCTGCAACTGTTGTTTTATACATGTTTTCTCTGACTTGAATATCAACAGAGTTATTTGTATTTTGGTCATTAATGGACTTGATCTTCAGATTTATATGAAATGTTTAAATGGTAGGTTTGATAATGATTGACCATAAATTGTGGCTGTTAAGAGTGGCTGGGTATTCAATATGCAAGCCATCTTGGGTTATCATACCTGCATGTGGGAAATCTGTTTAGTTTGAGCTCACCCTATGTGATATACTTTTCTTATCATGAATTTTTCTAATACTACTAATGTTAAAGGAGTTTGGGGGATTTAAACCTCTTTATGAAATCTCTCTATTCTTTATGGTTGGCTCAAATTTCCAGAGAGCTACTTCATCTCTCCTCCTCCTTTTGTAGAAATATAGCATTTTGTAGATTGTTTAAAAGTAAAAGTATTTGGGATAACAAAGTTATATTTATTTTATTGATTTTTTGGAATAGATTACATTTTCAGTTATAATTGATACTATTAGGGTTGATGTGGAAAGTTTCAGAAATTAGGTGTCTGTGATTATTTTTTTGTATGCCTAATACGGAAGTGTTGTTGACATGAAGGGTGTGGTTGTTTGTGATGAAGTGTTTTGTGAGGGCGGAACTGTCTGTTTCTTTGTGCTGGTAAAGTCAGTTTATAAGATGTTATTTGTCTCTTCTATGTATACAGCATTACATGTAGGTGTCGAGCTTGTATCTTTGTAAATGACATTTGTGGTCATGAGGAGGAGGGTCTATATGTTTAGTGTACTGTGATTTGAGTTTGTTTTTGATTTTAAGCCCTAGGTTGGTGTTTGGAAATGTTTCTGTTATGTTAAAATTTATTTATGTCTTGCCTCTCAATGCATTATTATAGAATGCTTTCATGGAATTCCTTAGTTCACAACATGATTATCACAGAAATTAAGTTGCCCCTGCTTCAGATCATAACAACTACTGATTTTGTCATGAAAGTTATCCGAATGTAATTTGATTGCAGGTATGTCTGTAGCTGCTGCCGATTTCTTTCATACAGGTAGTATTGCATTCGCTACTGGTGCTCCTAGGTCGAAGGGAACAGGAGAAGTTCTCCTCTTTGTAAAAGACAGACCTTCGATGCCCGAAATGAAAGAAAAACTTAGATTAGCTGGAGAAATGTTTACATCGAATTTCGGTTACGAACTTGCAACAGCAGATGTAAATGGCGATAAGTAAGACTTTTTAATTTGTTTAATAAATCTTAATGGTAGTGAATTAATTATATTCCAAGTTATTGTGTTTTCTAGTTGTGTAACTTAAAGTGATTTTCTTTATGGTAAAGATGGTATACCCTTTTTTTTATTCTAGGAATTTTAAAGGAAAAATATTTATATTTATTTACACCTATTTGTATCTACTGTCATAAATAAAGGCTATATTCATTCATTTTATAGTTGAGTTATTACATTTTCTAGACCAAAACTGGTTATGGGTAGAAATTTTATTCAATACTTATGTGGTTATGGATACTGTATTCTTTATTATACTGAACTGTATACATTTCATTGATATTCTCACTAGGCAAACTGTTTTTTTATTTTTATGCTTTCTGCTCCAGGGGCCTTCTCGTCCATAGAATAGCTAATTTTCAGCAACTCTTTGATTGCCATCTTGAGGCTGGTCATTGCCACTGTTGCAGTTAGGATGCAGTCCAGAGACTAAAAATGGCTTTTTAGTCACTCGACTCTAACCTGGCAACACTGGTGGTGATTTTCAACGTGAAGGTGACAACCGAAGAGTTGCCAAAATTAGCTTTCCTATGTACGAGAAGACCGCTTGAGCAGAAAGCTGGTGAAAGTCAAAACTATCCTAAACTTATTTTTTTTTTTTCTAGAACATTAAATTCACTTCCTAACACAATCAACAGTTGTTTTTTCTATGAATGATATATCACAAAATTTTGTGATAAGTATATGTCTATGGAAAGCCAGTTTTTAAATAAATATGGCATTAAACTTCTTTTAAAAAAAAAAAAAATAATTAAAAAGAGATATCAATCCTCAATGCATCTAGCAAACTATCAAAAGGGTTCAATACTTTATATTGTGGACTTTGTGTCTTTCAATTCATGTCTAATATTAAACTAATGTTTTTAAAACAATTTGTTTACCTTTTATTTATCTCTTCCCCCCCCCCATTAATACTTTCCCTGCTATAATTATTGCACAATTTTGGTATATCTCATTTTACCTTCATCAATTTATTTACTTGGACATTGTATTAGTAATACAGTAAATTTTAGAAAATGAATATATAAGAAAATCATTTTTAAAGTTATTTTCCATTATTTAAATAAATATGTTAAAATATTTACCATGATTGTGTTGTAAAATGTAATATTAGCCTTAGTTGCAAAAAGTGGACGTTAATAAATAATAATAATAATAAAAACAAAATGTAATATTTTATTTTCAGGTTGCCAGACTTAATAGTTGGTGCTCCTAATTATTTTGATAAGGATGTTGGTGGTGCCGTTTATGTTTATGTGAACAGCCTTGAAAAGTGCTCCCTAGCTTGTTCTCCCCCTATGAAAATTACAGGCCAGCCTGAATCAAGGTATTTATTTGTATATTATTCATTTAGTTCCCAGATGCTATGAGTTAGAATATGCTTAACCCTTACCATGCTCATGTCAGTAAAACAATAATTAATATCCCCGTATATTATACAAGTGTAGGATGGCACAAGGGCATCCTTGCTGACTGTCCTCATGATTTTTCAGCTCATTTTTTCCCCTTCTTTAACCCTCCTCCCTCCCCTATTCTTGGTCTAAGTTCAGTCATTATGGATGAGTCTGGTATAGATAAAATAAACATTATCGAATTAGAAATGTAAAATCTTAATAGATGACATCATCACAAAGAATGTCCATGTATCTAATATAGTAAAGTTCTGTTGAAAACGTATTTGATATTTAAGCTTGGATTAAGACATTTCATGATATTGTTAATGAGCAATGATTAAAAGTGGATGCTACAGTATGAAAATTATAAAAATGCAAATATCTTGGCTAATATTCAAAATAGATTAAACATATATAAAACAATATTGAGAGAAAATTAAATTCACGGGATTAATTGTGTACCATTTTTTAATTCCACATGAAATAACAAAGATATTTGGATTTTTATTTAAATTGAATTCTTTACTTTTTGTTTGAAATTTAACATAATTTTTCAGTCAGTTCTGTATGTATCTTCTTTCAGGTTTGGTATTGCAATTGCTAATCTTGGGGATATTAATAAAGATGGTTATGATGATATAGCAGTTGGTGCTCCATATGAAAACAAAGGAGTCGTTTACATTTATTTGGGCTCCAAAAATGGAACTGTTCATGAGCCATCTCAAGTATGTATTTATTTTTAATCTAGAACAAAGTCTATGATTTTATCAAAATTGGTAATATTTTAGTCTTGGTTACTATTCTGTCATTTGGTTATAAAATGCATTAAAATATGCAATGTAAGACGAGCACTTTATATTCACTTTAAAAAGCTTGTAATATTTTTATGTTTTTATGACGTTATTTTTCTATGGGTTTCTGTAGGCACCCCCAAAGTTAATAATATATACAATGAACTTCCTTTGAATTATTTTATAAAAAATGTGTAGTGTGTATTTGTGTGCATATGCTATGCCTTGAATAATCATGTTTAGTTTGTTTTACATTATTTTTAATTCTTTTTAAATGTTGCATAAACTAAATGTATTTGCAAATCAGCTTATCTGAATATTATGTTTCAAATGTATTTCACTTTATTGTATATATTTTTCTTTTTATGTTGTGTTCCAATTTTATGCTTTGCTTGATTATTGTTTATAGTATTTATTTTCCGGTATGTTTCATATTTGTGTGTTTTCTTTCGTGTTTTTTGTTTTTAAAGCCATGGCATTTTCGTTGTTATTTTCTTTCTTCGTTGAATAGCAACATCATCAAAATTGAGCATTCATAAATAATCAAAATATTAGCACTCTTGATGCGGTTATTTTTTTGAAAATATTTCACGGACGGGTGCAATTTTATTTAGAATATTTCATAACGTTTTTAATAATTATATTGTACATTTTTTGATAGATTGGCACACAAAAAAAAAAATTGAAGTTTACCCGTCGGGGCTTCTATTAGCTATTATGTAGTTATAATACAATTAGTATAACAAAAATACTGAGGCAAATTTCTGGCTAGAAGCAGCTGTTCATCAATATCGGGAACAAAAAAATTGATACTAATAATCTGTTTCACAAATAAACCAATAATATTGATTGAAACATAAAATATTTGATAACTAGATATTGATTTAATGCTTACCTTAAAAAAAAAAAGTCTTGAACTAAGCAGATTTCTCAAATACTGGTATAACATTTGTTATCTCATATCACCATTTGTATGTAAACAACTGTTGAGTAGAAGGTGGTTATTGAAAGCAGAAAGCTAGAAAGTACGAATAACTTGCTTAATACTTGAGTTACCAAAAAATGTATACAATAGCAATTGTCAAAAATCATAAGTTTAACAAGATTGGTTCAACATTTTATGATCCGACTGATAATATCAAAGATATTTTGAATTTTCTAATCCCCCCTATCTAAACCACCACTATTCCAGGTCCGATTTTAGCCAGTAACAAATATGATCTTTAGTGTTGACTAAACAGCTAAATATCAAGTGTGGTATAAATCAAAAAAACATTTGCGAGTAATAAACGAAAAATCTTAATTGATGACATCATCACATGACGTATTTGAATTTGTTTCACAAAGTAATAGTTCAATGAAAATATTTGGTCTTTAGCCTTGGAATTAAGTAGTTCATGATATAACAACTTATAGTTAATATGACATGAGTTGGAATAGGGGTTTACTGATGGCCGAACACTAAAATATGGAAAACCTCAGTTAATATTCAATATAGAGAAAACGTGTATATATCAACATTTATAGAACATTACATTTGCAGTAAGATAGATACTATACAATTTTTTGATCCGACTCATAACAACGATGATATTTCAAATTTTTGAAATTTTCCCCTTCCACTGATCCAAGTTTAGCCGTTAACGAACTTGATTTTCATTTTTACATAAAAAGTTGAAATATCGAGATTGGTAATGATCAGACAAAAATTGCATCCACTAGAGCAACATCAAGAGTGTTTATTTATTGCTTTATTTTATTTGTTATATCAGAGATTTTATGATATTGATCTCAACTATTTTATTGGGATATTTTTATTATATTTACAATTTTATAGGTGATATTAGGTGAAGAGTTTGGCCTTGAAACTTTTGGATACAGTTTAAGTGGAGGCTTAGACATGGATATAAATGGCTACCCTGACCTATTGATAGGTGCTTTTGAGTCAGAAGCTGTCGTGCTTTTAAGGACTAGACCGATTATTGAAATCACTAGCAATGTAGGCCCCAGCTCAGCTTTGAAGAGGATTGATCCAACTGTACCTGGCTGCAACTCAGAACTTACATGGTAGTTAACTTCTCTTTACATGGCAAAGTAAATTAAAAAAAAAACTTCAGATTAGGGAAAAAATTGAATTGTTCTAAAAATTATAAGAGGATTTGAAGAGCAAATTCATTAATTTTATTAGAGATTGTTAAGTTCTCCATAGTTTAATGGCAAGGGCCACCAACAAAAATAAAACTGATTTGACAAATCATTCCATTTCTAAAAAAAAACACATTTTCAATTTCAAAAATGTTAAAATAATAAATAAAGAAAGGAATATTATTAAACAAAAAGTCCGTCACGCAGGGGCTGCGTAAACTTAGCAGATTTCCCATGTGAAGTTTTACAATAGAGAAATCTAGATACTGGTAACACTACACCATCATGAGTAAATACAAACGGTAATGAGAAATCTTTCAGTTAATTTTAATAAATTCCCGGAAACGGCTTCTGAATTGTAAGAATAATTTATATTTTAATAACTCAAATTTTAGTAGTCCAACATCTAAAGAGGGGGGGGGGCGAACAGAATGAACAGAACATATTTGCATAAATCTCACAAAGTAAAGAAGGTAAGGTAAGGTTAGAAACGACAGGTAAGGTTAGAAGAAGCTTCCTTCAGAGCCGAACAGTTACAGAAACGGCCGAACTAATCCGAACAATATCCGGCCACATGTCCCACAGACTTCATAAAAATGCAAATATCTCAGTTAATATTCAAGTTAGAGAATAAATGTATATAACAATATTTATAGTAAATTTAATTTGCAATAAGATTGGTTCTATACACTTTTTCGATCCGAAGTATAGTAACGGAGATATTTTGAATTTTCGAAAATCCCCCTCTAAACCACCCCTCCCTCTGGTCCGATTTCAGCCATTAACAAACTTGATCTGTCTTTTTACATAAAACGGTTAAATATCGAGTTTCGTAACGATCAAACAAAAATTGCTACTGTTAAAGCGTTAACAGACAGATATATATACATACATCCATACTAGCTAAGGTACCCGGCTTCGCCCGGGAATTCATTTGAGCCTGAATGATGATGGTATTTTTTCGGCAAGACTATACTTTGCACAATATTTTGACATTTCCCCGTTTCACTATTTAGGGTTAGTACCCGTGCTTGGTTTGGAATAGAAAATGAAATATTGCGAATTTTTATATCAGGCCTCCCTTATAACCCCCACTCCCGTTCTAACCTAAACATTTTGCTTCTAGTGTATATCTCGTTTAATTTTTTATACAACAAAAGTGAATATAACAAAAGTTACTTTAAATGACAAACTAAACAACTTTTGTCATGTGCATATTTGCAGAAAAACCAATAGAAAACGGAATACCGCTATTTTTAATTTCAGGCCTCCCTTACAACCCCCACTTCTGCCCGTTCCTAGAAATGTTGGTATGCCTTATGATAATGAAGGCGTTAGTGCTAATACAAATACCGAGTTTTATCTAAATAACAAAGTTGATCTAAATAACAAAATAAACAACTTTTGGTATGTGCATTTTTGCCGAAAAATCAATAGTAAACGAAATATCACCATTTTTATTTTCAGGCCTCCCTCATAACCCCCACTCCTGCCCGTCCCTAGAAATGTTGGTACAGGCGTTAGTGCTAATTCACATACCGAGTTTGGTTTAGTTCGGTTGAGTTTTTTGTGCCAAATCAAATTGCTCACTTCCGCTATAGGTTTTAGTCTATATCTCGTTTATAATTCAGTGTACGAAAAAAGTGTATATAACCAAAGTTACTCTAAATAACAAAATAAACAACTTTTGTTATGTGCATATTTGCCGAAACCCCAATAGGAAATCATTATTATTAATTTCAGGCCTCCCTTATAACTCCCACTCCTGCCCGTCCCTAGAAATGTTAGTATAGCTTATTATAATGAAGGCGTTAGTACTAATTCACATACCGAGTTTGGTTTAATTCGGTTGAGTCTTTAGTGCCAAATAAAATTGTGGACTCCCGCTTTAGTTTATAGCGTATAACGTCTTTATACTTCGGTATACAACGATAGTGTATATGACAAAAGTTTCTCTAAATAACAAAATAAACAACTTTTGTTATGTGCATATTTGCTAAAACCCCAATAGGAAACGAAATATCACTATTTTTAATTTCAGGCCTCCCTTATAACCTCCACTCCTGCTCGTCCCTAGAAATGTTAGTATGGCTTATTATAAGGAAAATGTTAGTGCTAATTCACATACCGAGTTTGGTTTAGTTCGGTTGAGTTTTTTGTGCCAAATCAAATTGTTGACTTCCGCAGTAGTTTTTAGCGTATAACTCATTTATACTTAGGTATACGACAAAAATGTATATAACAAAAGTTACTCGAAATAACAAAATAAACAACTTTTGTTATGTGCATAATTGCCGGAAATGCAATAGGAAACGAAATATCGCTATTTTTAATTTCAGGCCTCCCTTATAACCCCCACTCCTGTTCGTCTCAGAGAATATTAATATAGCCTAAAGTCTAAGTTGGGTTAGTAGTAATATACATACCAAGTTTCATAAAATTCGGTTCAGCCGTTCTCCTGGGTAGGATTGATGGACATTTGAAGAAATTTTTATGATTTATTTTTATAATTTATGAGTACGACCTCAATAGCTGATTTCCCTTGAGGGAAATCTGCTAAAAAATAAAGAGAATATTCATATCATAAAAATAGAAAAAGAAAAAAAAACAGAAATTGCCTTAAAACATTTTATCTTAAATTAAGTAATCAATTTTTTATGTACGGCGTGAAATAATTGATTTGAAGTGAACTGATATAACTTTCTTTGGGAGTCTCAGTTTCAAGGGCCTACCCAGTGTGGAAGGCTAGTTTCAAAAAGTGTGTAAGAGGTGCGAACACCTTATAACTGTAAGTAATCAGTACTTAGATAAATGTGACAAATTTATTTTAGTAAATACTTATAAATTTTTAATGTCTGTGGGGGAAAAAAGGAGTTTTATTGGTAACCCTTGCCATTATACTGTAAAGAGAATGTCTGTTTATAATAATCTACTATTTAATGTTGTGGCATAATTGTTGCCAAATATTACCATAACTTTGTTAAAATTTAATTTTTTTTTTTTTAATAGTTTTTATTTTGTGTAGCTTTGTTTTCGAAGCCTGCATATCAGTTCAAGATATTACTCAAGGTAGAAAAATGGTATTCGATTCCCAGGGATTGCGGCTCAATTGCACTCTTCAAACTGACATTAATAGGCGTGTTCCAAGGGTATTCATTGGAAACCAAGGCACTAATCGACCTTCGACCTTTCAGAAAGAAATTGTGTTGAAACAACATAGATCATCATTAAATGATTCAACATCATTGAGGCATTGCCAAAATTATACAGTTTTCGTTAAGGTAATCTTGTAAAATATAGTTTTCTGTTTAATTGAAATGTGGTATATTGAGATGTGTGGTATATGTTAAGGAATAGATCTTTATTTTCTTGTTAAACATTGCCTCAAAATATGGATTCCTGAGGAGCAATCTAACTCTTATACAAACTTTATTTAACTTCTACAAATAAATTTTAAAAAAAGTAAAGATTATTCTAAATTGTGCTTTGAGATTTCATTGTCTCGTTTTAGTAGATTTCCTTCTAGGGAAATCTGCTATTGAGATTGCGCTCATGACATGATTTTCAAAAAACTTCTTCTAATGCCCATCAACCCTACCTAGAAGATGATGAAAACGAAGTTGTTCAAATTTTATATGTATATATATATATATTATAATTATTATTATTTGTTTATTATTATTTACGTCCATTTTATGCTACTAGGCTAATCGGGACGGGTTATCTACAGGTTACCACCCTTTTCTAGCCAGGGTGAGTTCAAGGAGTTTATTTAGTGAGTCCGTCACTAAAAAATTTCTACTGCTCAGGGCGGGAATCGAACCTGCCACTCTAGGTCTACCACGTGAGATTAGGACCAACGCCCTAACTCCCACGGCCAACCTGAGCCCCAAACATATATATTATAAGAAAATGTGCTGAAATGGATGAAGTCCAAAATTATTTTTGGGGAACCTTTTTGCCAGAGACCTCTACGAGTTCATAGCCAGTTGGGAGTTGGCAAATACTTTGATTGATTAATACTAAATACATAATGGGTGCTTACTGTAGAGCAAATGCAAAGACAACAGTAGTATTTACAAGAACTGCTAATACTCCGATAGAATGAAAACATTTTCTGAAATTAATCACTTAACTTTTGTAATTTGGTAAAATTTTTATTTTCTATCCAATTTAACAATTTTTACTATATAGTTGCATGAAACTATTTTTTGTTAGTCTCTGGATTACTTATTAATATTTTTTATAAATTATAGGAAGAAACCAAAGATATTCAATCAGCTATTGCCATGCGTTTGAGTTACAAGCTTATTCAGAAGGAGCCTGACAGGCCAATGCCTGGTGATCCACTGCCTTCAATGGGCCAGTTCCCAATTCTCAATCAGGTTCAAGCAGATAAGGTGTTTTATGCCACTTTCCTGAAAGATTGTGGAGACAATGACATTTGTGAGAGCCAGCTGTCAGTCGATGCTTCACTCAACCTCCCTACTTTCCGTGAGTTAATATTTAATCATTATTACAACAATAACCATCTTTTTTAGCAGATTTCCCTTACGGGAAATCAGCTATTGAGGTCGTGCTCATGACGGGATTTTCAAAAAATGTCTTCAAATGTCCATCGATCCTACCCAGGAGATGACGAAAATGAGGTCCGTTCAAAATTATATATATATTTGTCTGTTAATGCACTAGCGGTCGCAATTTTTGTTTGATCGTTACCAAACTCGATATTTAAACGTTTTATGCAAAAAGACAGAACAAGTTCGTTAATGGCTAAAATCAGACCAGTGGGAGTGGGGGATTTTCGAAAATTTGAAATATCTCTGTTACCACATGTCGGATTGAAATATTGTATAGAACCAATCTTATTGCAAATTAAATTTACTATAAATATTGATCTATACATTTATTCTCTACCTAGAATATTAACTAAGATATTTGCATTTTTATTAATTGTGGGCCGATAACGGATGATGGAATTTCCTGCCAAAAGCTAGTTCGGCCATTTGCCGTAACTGTTCGGCTCTCGTATGGAGATTTCTCTATTGTATAACTTCACGTGGGAAATCTTAGTTTACGCAGCCCCTTGGTGACGTGATGGACTTTTTCTTAATTTTGGCTGCCCATGTAATGCTGTATATTTTTTATACATAATAAAACCTCAACAGCTTGTGGGCAGATTTGACATTTTATTGATAAATGAAAATGTTTATTTGTAAGCTACTATCTAACCACTTCTACCAAGACCTTGTTCCATATCTTTTGTCTTCTGCCAATAATGTCTGACACTATTTTTTATTCACTTTTTTGAAAAGTGATTATATTGTTATGTTAATAATACAAATATTTCACTTGTTGATGAATCTGTGTCCTCTTTGAATTCTCTCACAATGTTCGTTAGAACTTGTCTGATTGTAGCTGTTAATTTAAATTTAAGAAAACAGAAAAACCACCATATAAATAAGGTGTTATAATAATTTCTGAAGTAGTTTTTAAATTTGAGGCCATTTTGTTTGTGGTATTCCTTTGCCTTTCAGGCATAACCATACATCATATTTTGATGCATATCGATGTAACACTTTTGCACATATTTTTTTTAATCCTTTCCTAGCGCAAAGCCACTATAGTGGCTTTGCGCTAGGAAAGGGTTAAAATCTCACTCACTGCATGAACAGTTTGATCATGACTGCTGACTATTTCCGTGTGAGGACTGCTGTGAATCCCAAATATTTAACTTGTGTGCTTTGCCTTGTGTCTTCTCTCTTGAAATCAAATTTCATTTTTTCCTCCACAGTTTATGTCAATGTCGTATCTAGAGCAGTTCAGTATTGTTTATAATACCATCAAAAGCCATTTCAGTGTTTTCCAGAATTACTATATCGATTGACGTTTTGGGCCATCTTATCTGTTTCAATGACTCTTGTAACAGATTTCCTTTAAGTAAAATCAGCTATTGAGGTTTCATTCATGATGATGCTTTTGAAAAATTTCTTAAATATGCTCGTGTGAATAAGGTATGTTCATAATGATATATTTCTACTTCTCTGCTATCGCTCTAGGGGTCACACTTTTTGTTTATTGTGTTCCAAACTTGATGTAAATCTAAAGATCAAGTTCGTTAATGGTAGTAATTCAACCAGAAATCGGGAGGGGGTTTAGGGGGAATTCGAAAATTCAAAACCCGTTGTTCAAATACTGTTATTATGAGTCGAATAAAAAATTGTTGTGTAACCAATCATGTTAAACATTCACTTTTCTACAATTGTTGATCAATAGAGTTTTTTTTTTATTATTTTGAATACTAAGCAAGTTAGTATTTAGATCAATTGTGTTTAGCACATGAGAAATCTGCTAAGTTTGCGCAGCCCCTGCATGACAGACTATTATTTATACTAATCTGCTGATTTAGGACTATTCGTGTTTGTTTTTTTCATTATTTCTCTGATACAATATAATTATATCCCACATATTTGTATTTTCACCCCTAATATACAATATCTTCCACCAAGTAACTGCGCCTAGAAAGGATGAGTGTGATATGTAAATCAAATGTTCCTTTTCACATCCTAGCAGCAGTGTAATGTAACATTAATTAAGTCACTACATTACTTAATTAATTATGTAAAAATTCCACTGAAATTACTGGTTACATACCAACTAAACAGCATCCGTTGTAAGAATAACACATTTTTCAAAATCCAAACAAAATGATTTCAGATTTTTAATGGATGAAGCACATTGAAGCAACATACTTGGCAACAGGTAAGATAAGTTCCAAGAGCATAAACCTGTAGTTTCCTTATCCCATGGCATGTAATTACAGAAATGATATCTGATTGGAAGGTGTTTCCTGCATACTTGTCACACTAATCCTTAGTCGACTAAGGGAGACCTTTTTTCCCCATTATTTATTTAAACACGTCTTTTACTTTATACCATTAATTCATTTCTTCTAAATTTAGTAGAAATATGTTTATACAAAAATATTATATTATTCCTAAGATTAACATTTTTTTTTTTTAATTTTAGGAGGTCATAAGAAGTACGATTTCATTTTGGGTGATTATAAAGAAATTCAGTTGAATGTAACTGTTCATAACTTTAATGAGAGTGCTTACGAATCATGCTTGATAATCAAACACTCACCGAGTATAAGTTATGTTGCACAAGTGAAGGTATGTTTTCACATTTATGGTGTATTTCCATTTGTTATTTATTTATTTCATGATGGGTGAGGGAGTAAAATATTAAGGTCTATCGGAAATCATTGCTGATAGCTTCTAATACAGTAATTTATTTACTTGTTATGAGTTGAAAATTCTCATAAAAGTAAATAAATTTCTCATAATTTTGAAAATTAGCTAAATTTCAAGCCCTGTTTCCACAGGGTTCCACCTAAGAGAGGTATAGAGAATAGAATATCATATGACACCATTTGTGTGTTATGCCAGTACAGGAGAATACTGATTAGATTATACAGTCTAGGCATCTTGAGGTTTCATTATTTTTTGTTGCTTTTAATTATATATTAATGCCCACTTTTTGCTACTGTGGCTAATTGGGATGGGTTATATACAGGTTACCATCCTTTTCTAGCCAGGGTTAGGAGCAAGGATTTTATTTAATGAGTTCATCACTAAATAAATTCCTATTGCTGAACTCCGAACTGTGAGTCGAACTTGTCACTCTAGGTTTACCATGTGAGATTAAAGGCAACTGCTTTTAGTCACACTGCTAACCGGAGTCCCAACTATTTAATTCTGATTAACTATTTAATTAGATTCATATCAAGTTAATCTTTAAAAGGAAAAGTTTGAAGGAATAAATTATTTTTGGGGCGGCAGTGGTCCAGTGGTTGAAGAACTTGATTATTATGCTTCAGTTCAAACCCTGAGACAGCACTCTAAATTTTATTTAACCATGTAATCACCAAGTTTAAAGTTGGACTTCTATTCATATTCTCAATTCCCACTCAGCTATGTTAAGCTAGTTATTAGCTACTCGAATAAAGATTTAGTGGTCTGTTTTGTTTAAACAGGGTTTTGGAGGGTATGTATCAAGCTGATATCAAAGCAATAGCCCTCCTGCCTGTTAAAACAATTTTTGTTTTCTCTTTGTTTTTACTTAACAGAACAATTTATTTTCTTAAACAGGTTAATAGACAAACATGTGGAACTGTCTCAGACGACCAGGTGGAATGTACTTTAGGAAACCCACTCGCCCGAAATGAAGGTGTGAATGTTGTACTTAGATTTGAACCCAGATCGTCGAATATTGAAGCTGAAACAGAAGTAAAATTTGAACTTACTGCAAATACTACATCTGAATTACTTGAACCTCAAGGCACTGTTATTCTAACAGCTCTGGTCATCAAGAAAGCCAATCTTACTATGACAGCGTAAGTGATTTAGTAGTAATTTCTGCTATTTAATGACACTAAAATTTATGAATATCCTTTATTAGTTTACTGTGGTTTTTATTGAGTAGTCAAAAGTTTTTTGTGTGATTAGCAATTTTTCACCATCCTGAACAGGCTCTTGAATCACAGATCATGACACTTAAAATTTTTGTTTAACAATTGAACAATGCAGAACACATGAAGGGCTCAAAGTAAATTAAGCCTGATCCCAACATAAGTTCCAAAACTTGGGAATTTTCAGTCAAAAGCCCCCCTGTAGCTTTATGGATTGTAATTTTTATAGAGTTTTTAAAGCAAGGGTTTTGGAATAAACAAATTCTTGTAGCATTGTAGTTTAAATTTATTTGTTTGTGTTTTTACTTCTTTGTACAAAGTAAAAGTAGTATTCATGGGAAGAGATTTACAGAACAATATGTATAAAATAAATAAAAATGGGAAAAATGTATTCAAAATTGCACCAGTAACTGCTGTTAAGAATGAAATAGACAGAAAAGAATAGTTTTTATGCCATCATAAAATGCTTGGTGGGCAAAGCCAAATAAACTCTCTTTATAGGATCACTAAAGACGGCAAATTAATGAATGTTAGACAGTTTTAATTCAATTAAAATTTATTTATTAACGTCCACATTCTGCTATTACGGCTAGTCAGGATGGGTTATTTACAGGTGTGTTGGAAGAGATTGCTCATGCAGAGCAAGTTGCAGTGCTCTAAATAAATGAGAAAAGTTCAGGTGAATGAGATTCTCTAGGACCGGGGAGATAGATGGTCCAGTTGAGTTGGGAGAGCTCAAGCTTCCATTTGTAGCATATTTAATGACTTAGAAGATAGATACAGAGAGTGATTGTTTGGGGGCAGATATAAAATCTCAAATCACCACAGGAACCAAATGCTTCTAAATTCTACAAAAGACTTTCAGCTTTCGGAGTTTCCATGAAGAAAAAAAATTCAAATTAACTAAATAGTGATCAGACCAACATATCTGGCAGTGAAATATAGACTCTTGCCAAAGGAAACTGCTGGCCCTAGTGGATTGCGAGAGAAGACCCCTGAGAAAGATTTTTGGAACCCTGTGAAAACACCATAACTGGTGGATCTGTATGCCAATGCCAAACTGATGGATTTTTTATGGTATTATGCATTGTCTGTGGTATTGAGAAAGGCAAATAGTGCTGGCTGGGATGGGGGGGGGGTTGAAAAGATGCAGCTCAATATGCTATGCAAGAAAATATTAGATGGTATACCATGTGGGCTGAAGGAAGACTTGCAGAGGGCCAGAGGGGTTCTAGAATTGGTGGATGCTACTGCAGACCACACATAATAATTTAAGATTATGGCAGAGACCCGGCCCAATAAGGACTCTTGTGTTTAATAGTTATTTAGTATTTAATAGAATAATATACATAAATATTCCGGTTACTACATAAGTGTTATTTTCATTTCACAGCTCTGTAAGACCAGAAGAACTTCTTTATGGTGGTCAAGTTCGAGGTGAATCTGAGATGAAATTCAAGGATCAACTTGGATCTCTGGTCAGACATACTTATCAAGTTATCAACAATGGACCCTCTCCTGTCAGTAATATGGAAATAGTAATAAGCTGGCCTTTCCAAGTCGCAAATAACAAACCCCTTGGCAAATGGCTTCTATATATGGATGAGGAACCTTCACTAGATGGTACTTTCATTCATTTATTTTTCTCTCTTAGCATAAGTTGAAGTTAGTTATCTTGGTATAATAAATCTCTATACTTATATCATATTGTAGTTAGCTAGATCCAAGCCTGTAACTTAAGAAAGTTGTTTAGCATTACCCTTCCTGTTGGTTCAAGTCATGAAGAACTTAAAGAATTTAAAAATAGATTAACATCTACGTAATAAGAGAAGAAAGGGAGAGACAAAGAGATCTTGGTAGCTGACCTTTTTAGTGAATGGTATTTCAATGCCAATTTATATGGTACTAGTAACATATTTTGATATCCATTTCCTTTTCTTTTTTTTTGGTACAAAAACATGTTTCTTCTGTTATTTTTTATATTTGTAATTATGTCTTATTACTTAATTAACCTACACATAATCTAATTTTAATAATTAATTCTAATAGTTTATTTCACCATTATTTTTTCTTCTGCTTTCAATATGTGTGGTTCCTCGCAGGTGCTAATTTTTGAAAGCATTTAAGTTCAGAATTCATCGTAAGGTTTATGTGTTAGAGTTCAAACCTGGTTAAAAAATCTGAGATGAACTTTTTTGTGTGCTTCATAGAGATGATCCATATTACCTTTCAATTATTGGTTATTTTACTAATAAAGATGGGTGTGCTGCTCTTATCTTGATTTGTGGACTTGGACTGATTTTTGTCTAGTCTGTTTGAGTTGCTGGAGCTAGCATTAATCCTTTACACTTCCCTGTTAAAGACTATAATGTATGCCTTTCTATTAGATTCTTTCCTCATCCTCTCACTCTCTCCTGTCTGTCACGAGTTAGTCTCCAGCAATTAGCACCGTCTTTCTCCTTGAACTAGTCACTCCATTGCTTGGTTTGTCTTCCTCCCTCCTCTCCTCTTAAGACCATATTGTGCACAATCACTTCTTTTGGCCACCATTCATCCCTGATTCTTAATACTTGTCCTGCTCACTACCAATTGAGATTATTGATGTGCTTCTTATATCCTTCAAACCATATTATAAAGCTCCTGATCTTATCCTTCCTTATAATATTTACCATACTCCTCTCTACTTCACATTTCTAAGTTTTTAGCAGATTTCCCTTAAGATAAATCAGCTATTAAGGTCGTACTCATGACGCGATTTTCAAAAAAAAAATGTCAAATGGTCCATCAATCCTACCCACGAGATGACGACAATGAAGTCCGTTCAAAATTATATATATATATATATATATATATATATATATATATATATATATATATATATATAATTTTTGTTTGATCGTTACCAAACTCGATATTTAATCTTTTATGTAAAAAGAAAGATCAAGTTTGTTAATGGCTGAAATCGGACCAGTGGGAGGGGGAGATTTTCGAAAATTCAAAATATCTCCGTTATTATGTGTCGGATCGAAAAATTGTATAGAGCCAATCTTATGGCAAATTAAATTTTCTATAAATAATGTTATATACATTTATTCTCTATCTTTAATATTAGCCGAGATATTACCCAGTCTGCTGGACTTTTTAATTTGCTTGAGTGAGTGGTCATGTCTGGCAACCATTAAGAAACTGATAGGAGAATGCATGTATCAAAAATCCTTTTCTTGATTTCCAGAGAAAAATCATTCTCCATGATCATCTTAGTAAATGAAATATTAAATTTGAATAAATTAAAACACTTCAGGAAAATTAAAAGTTATGTTATTTTTTCAATGGCAAATATGTTTTGTTATTTTAAAGTGAGTTTATCCTTTGCTCTCACTAATGTATTATTTAATTTTTATTTTTATTTCAGCTGAAGAAGGAGGTGCTTGCGACATAAAACCTGGTTTCGTGAACCCACTTGGTCTCCATTCTAGAAATACAGATAGATTTCTTTCAAACTATGAATTAAATTCTATTAATAATTCTACCTTATCAAATTTACGAAGGAGGAGGAGAGAAGTCGAAATGATCGTTCGTAAAAGTCCTGACAATGTTGTTCGGATGGTGAGTATTTTTCATATATCATTTTTTAAATTTCTTTTCATCTGTTAAAAGAGAACGAATTCTATCCATAATGCTAGAATGGATTGAAAGAGAAACATTTTACTTCATTTTGATTGTTCTAAGTAAATATAATTCAGTTCCATACATTTTTATCCAAAAATTGGGGAAGTTTGTGTAATTTTATTATGATAAATATCTTCTTGAATCTCATAGCTAATCTGAATATTATATATCTGGGGATGAAAAAAAGGTCAACAGCTCCACCAGGTTTCATTATTTATCCAATAAAGAAAATGTAAGAGCACTGAAGATGAGGTTGGCCCTTGAAAGATAGCTCTGTAATAAGATTTAAAATAAATGCCTTCTGTAAGCAGATTTCCCTTAAGGGAAATCAGCTATTGAGGTCGTACTCATGGCAGAATTTTCGACATTTTTCTTCAAATGTCCATGGATCCTACCTAGTAGTGACGAAAATGAGGTCCGTTCAAAACCGTTTGATCGTTACCAATCTCGATATCTAGTCGTTTTATGTAAAAAGAAAGATGAAGTTCATTAACGACTAAAATTGGACCGGTTCAGTGGGAGGGGGGGGGGGGGTTTAGAGGGGAGGATTTTCGAAAATTCGGAATATTTCCATTACTATACGTCGGATCGAAAAATTGTATAGAATCAATCTTATTGCAAATTAAATGTACAATAAATATTGTTATATACATTTATTCTCTATCTTGAATATTAACCGAGATATTTGAATTTTTATTACATCTGGGTGGATAACAGATGAGTGAGTTTCCTGCCAAAAGCTAGGTCGGCCATTTCCTTAACTGTTCGGCTTGTGAAATTTCTCTATTGTAAAACTTCACGTGGGAAATCTGCTTAGTTTGCCCAGCCACTACGTGATGGCCTTTTTTTAATGTGTGAAAGTTCTAATACCAAATTTATGACCAAGAATATACTAGTTACTTTCCATTTATAAAACGCCATAATATCAAGAGGTAACAATAAATAAATAAAATTGGATCACTTTTGATGAATTATTTAATTTAGTTTGTCTTATAATGACTCTTATATGTAGATCCATTATTGATTTAATATTATTTGTTTAGAACTGTACCGAAGGAACAGCAAAGTGTTTCACATTTAGGTGTGTTGTCTACAAGTTAAAAAATCAGCAGTCAGCAACTGTCACAATTAAAGCAAGGTTCGTATAAATTAATTTGGTAGTAATTTATATTTCAACTAGCTCAGATACCCGGCTTCGCTCGGGAATTCATTTGAGGCTGAATGATGGTGGTATTTTTTTGGCAAGGCTTTAGTTTGCACAATATTTTCACCTTTACCCGTCCCACTATTCAGGATTAACACCCGTTGTTGGCATTTGTTAATAATAAAATTAATTTTTTATGTAAGTCTTCACTGTCCTCCAAATTGTCATATTTCCCATCTCCTGTGCATTATGCATAGATCTCAGTTATTAAGCACAAAATATTGAGGTGAAACGAAATATCACCATTATTAATTTCAGGCCTCCCTTATAACCCCCACTCCTGCCCGTCCCTAGAAATGTTAGTATGGCTTATTATAAGGAAAGCGTAAGTGCTAATACACATACCGAGTTTTATTTATTTCGGCTGGGTCTTTTGTCCCAAATAAAATTGTTCACTTCCGCTATAGGTTTTAGCATATGTCTCGTTTATAATTCGGTATACTAAAAAAGTGTATATAACAAAATTTACTCTAAATAACAAAATACACTTCCGCTATAGGTTTTAGCGTATATCTCGTTTATAATACGGTATACGGAAAAAGTGTGTAAAACAACTGAGGAAAGAAAGAAGGAGTGAGAAAGGTTCTAGATTACAGGAAGGTCTCCCCACCAGTACCTGACGCGTTAGTGCTAATCGACATACCGAGTTTTATTTATTTCGGTTGGGTCTATTGTCCCAAATAAAATTGTTCACTTCCGCTATAGATTATAGCATATATCTCGTTTATTATTCGGTATACGAAAAAAGTGTATATAACAAATGTTACTCTAAATAACAAAGTAAACAACTTTTGTTATGTTCATATTTACCAAAAAACCAATAGGATACGAAATATCGCTATTTTTAATTTCTGGCTTCCCTTATAACCCCCACTCCTGTTTGTCTTAGAGAATAATAATATAGCCTAAAGTCTAAGTTGGGCTAGTAGTAATATACATACCAAGTTTCATAAAATTCGGTTCAGCCGTTTATGCGTGAAAAGGTAACAAACAAACAAACATGCACGAAAGAAACAAAATGCAGATATGGTGTCTATGACATGTGAAACGAAAAGTTATCGTGAAATTTCGCGAAAAAAATCAATGTACAGACAGAGGTTACAATTTTATATATATATATATATAGATTTGTTGTCAGATTTTATTTGAGTATGAATTTAATCAAAGAACATTATGTAAACCAATCTTGTTAAGCATTTAACGTTCTAGAGTTGTTCTCCATACAATTTTTTTGTCCGAATATTATTATTACTTATTATTTTATTGAGTTATTTATTATTAGGCAGATACATTCTAATTGGGTTCATAAATATAATCATACATTTATTTTGATTATAAAAGATTGTGTATGCAGTTATGAAATAACAAAAATTTAATGATTATTCATTTACGGTATAGGATATGAATAATAAATTATTTAACTTAAATAATAAAATAAATTTATTAAAGAAGGCATTCATTCATTGCAATTGATCTATACTTTTTTCTCTACCATATTAATAGAGTTATTTTGATTTTTTGTTTTTAACCTCCACTTAAAGCAACTGTATCACTATGCATTGTATGCCCAATTTAAAGTTCGTCATGTTTTTATAGGCTTCTTATTATGGGAAAAATACGAGTAGAAAATATAATTTGTGATGATCAATGTGTCAGTCCAGCATGTAGGATGTCTCAGTTTATAATTCACCTAGATGACAAACTTTTAAATATTGTAGCTATTAAAACTGTTGTATTAAACATTATTTATTTTTCTAGGTTGTGGAACAGTACATTAGTAGAAGATTACCCAAAAGTAAAAGCTGTGGAAATAGCGTCTCATGCTATAATTCATATCCCTGCTAAGAGTGGTATTATTATCACATCAAACCAACCAGCTGATACTACTGCTGATGTAAGTATACAACACCAGTAATTCTAAAGTAATGGTAGTTTCCCTCAAATTGCAATATTTGGTTTTTTAAACTATAAATCAGCTGCCTAAATTAGTGTATTAAATTTATTATTATTAAAGGAAAGAGTAGTGAAGCTTATCAAAAATTTAGATGATTCAACTACACCACAAATATTGAGTACTGTACTAGTTGTCCATGATGCCCATGTTTGATTTCCAGCAATTATTATAAATGTTTCTGGTGCTTAACCATAAAAGAGAGGCCACTAATAAAGCTATGAAAAATTGTAAAAATTACATTTTTTTTTAATTTTTACTATTTTGAAGGAAACACTGTTTCCAACAGTTAGTCATTTATAGCATTTGGTGAATTCCTAAAACCATACCATACCATTAAATGACAATTGTGATTATCATTTTTCTCTCAAATTAAAAGTAATTAAATTATTATTTACTTATTGAGCATTATGCTTAAAAATCAATAAAATGCAAGTAGGTACTTTTCAGGGACAATATACCTTAATAGTGAATTTTGATTTAGCCGAAAAACTTTATTGTTGACAGGCGGTGAGTATTGCCAGGACTGGAGTTCATCCAGATCAGCAAGCATCGGGTGGTCTTGAGATATGGATGATAGTAGTTGCTGTTCTGCTTGGGCTGCTTCTAGTACTCCTCGTAGCTATTGGCCTCTGGAAGTGCGGTTTCTTCAAGAGAACCCGTCCGGACCCTACGCTCAGTGGAAATCTCGAGAAGCATACCGTAGACGACTACCACGACTACTGAAACATTTAATTTTAAAATCTTAAGTTAAAATAAGGAAAGTATTAGTACTTCTTTCATTTTTACGTTCTGTTGGAGTTTTAATCCAATGAACAGTATTTATTTCACTCTTTTTATTAGAGTTCTGTACCTTTATGATTTGTATATATTTGATTTTTAAATATCTTCCAATTCTCTAGTATTCTTTAATTTATTTTTATAAAGATACAAAAAAAAGACTTATTTATTTCAAAGTTGGTTGTAATATTTTTGTTAATTGACACTTTCCTGGAGGGTTGTATAAAATTCTCAACAGGTGCTATTATCTGACTCATTTTTGTCTCTGGGAATGAGTTTTTTGGTACTGAGCAGTTTAAAACTATAGGATGTTCATCTTATTGAACTGTTGTTTTATTTACTAATTGTAGCTTTTAAAGTTCACCACAGTCTGTATTTATTGCTTAATTTATTGTTCAAATATTAATTTGTTGCTAAGCAACTTAGAACAATTAATCCCTCCTCCCCTAATTTAAACCACCTGTAATTGTATTACATATGTACAAAAAATACATATTATTTTTTTTTCTTTTACAATATCTAATATATTGTGATTTTATGCAGTCACTAAATACAACTGAAATTTCACTAAAAAGTGATTTAAAGTTATAAGCCCACATTGCAATAAATCACAATTTATTGGCGTAATTATTGACTGAAAATGTTTAACTGTTCACAATGTTTTTATTTATTGACACGGCTTTAATTTGCAGCTATTATTTATTGCTTTATGGGAAGGGAAAACATATATTTATTTGTTTGGTTACTTATTGGATTAAAATAGTGTGAAATAAAAATCATATATTCTTATTAAATCAAAACAATTAAGTTTTGTAATTGGATCGTTTCAAATATACGATGAATTATGATTATCATTGAAAATGTGAATATTTCAAAGGCTATAAACCAGTGATTATTAATTCTATAAGTAAATTATAACGTTTAATTACAGTGATGTTCCTATTGAAACTACAATTATTTCTTGTCACTCAAAATTATTTTGCTTATATTATGCTAATATTTCATTCATATAATAGTTATTTTGTAATCTTGTTTTATTTATCGAATGTTTAATAACTTAAAAACTTCAAAGAAAATAAGACATCTCCATTTAAAAATACATATGGATAGAAATCAATTGAATACATATTACGTATAAACTACATAAATATGTAGACAAATATTGTTACTGTTGCTGTATTAGCTTTTATTTCCAAAATTTTAAGTATATTTTTATTTAGAGCTTTAATAATAACTATGTTGTAGATTTAATAGTTTTTATGCCATAAAACTATAATTTAGATTGTTAGTACTTATATTTTTATTTTGGTATTAATATTAATTATTTTTAGGTATATATTGTTAATGACTGTCACCTGAAATAGTTATTGTATATCTTGTATTTTTGGTTTTAGTGCTAGGATTTGCTTTAAGTTCAGAAACTTTTTTTTCTAAATAAGAAATGTCTTAGGTACAGCTGTACCTAAATCATGTTTTTCAGCATTGAAATGGACCGTCAGTGAAAATATTGCCAATTTAATTGAGTCAATCTAATTTCAGAATTATTTGGATGACAATGATGACATATAATGTTTTCTCCAAAAATTCATCAACACATACGGACTTTATTTTATAAAATATATATTCCTTATGGTTGGGAGTAGTGTTCATGTGTCCTACCATCGCACTTTGTAATCATATAAAGAATCAAGCTCGGGAATTACACACTAAATATTATCTCTGCTCCACCTGGCTTTGAGGTTGTACTTCTATCCTTTTTCATAGCTTGTGGCGATTAGATATTTAATAAACTAAAAGATACTTCATAAATAGGTAGCGATCTTTGTTCCGTAATGCCACTGCAGTACAATAGGGATTACGTTTAGCTGAGCACTAGACCTCCCATCAAAGCATTGGGGCAGTTCCTTTTCTATCAAAAGATTTTCTTTTTTCCATATTCCTTCCAACAGAAAGGCCTTGACAAATTGTTTCGAAATGGATTTTGGTTCACAATCGGTGAGAAAAAGCACTTATAGATACCTAGTTTGGCTATATAAATTAATAAATTCATTCTTATTGCAGCCTGATTGATTTTTTATATTTTTCATGGGAATACGGGTGTACTAGGTTGTTGAAATATAAATTTATTATCTTTTTTGGTTTTATAAACAACTTTTGTTTTAATCTCTCAATTTTGGCTGATCTCACTTTTCCAAATATATATATATATTATTTTTTTTTTCAGAAATCTTCAAGGCAAAAGAAAAAGTTAATTTGATTTATTTTGTTATTAAAAAATAAAGTCCACTTCATTCGACTATGGCTAATCAGAACGGGTTGTCTGCACAATATTTAACCAGTCTCACTAATTATATTCCCGGGAAATCAAGCCCAGTATTATCCAAAGGTACTAATACCAAAGCCTTAAATATAATATTGGAATCCTGTAGGAACACTGCTAACCATCTTTAGAGGGCTTTAATGCTAATACATTTTTCATGATCGGTCACAAATATGAAACAATTATTTAGTGAATTAATCTCATATTTGTAAATGATAATAAAAAGTATATTTCTATTTAAACGTATCATAGAATTACATTGGTTCCTAAGAATTAAATATTAATTTTTTCTGGTATCATATGATGACAATTAAAGTAGAACTTAAAGCAACATGCGCAATACACACACTCACACATGCAGATATGTGTATGTATTTATATACACATAAAACTGTTAAGACCCTCTGAAAATAATAGCCTAAAATTAAAAACTCATGATACAACTATTGGTGACATTATTTCTGTATGTGAGGGTTGAATAATTAATATTCAAAAATAAAACAACTTACGTGATGCCACTCCACCTCCTTTAACATACAAATGGGTTTTTATATACTTCAAAATTATGAAATGTACATTTTGTAAATAACTTTTTTTTTTTATTGTTTAAAACCACGTCCTTATAATTGTACTTAGAAATATATTATTTTTTAATGACTGTTGTACTTAAGGATATGTGCCTTAAAAAATGTAGGCATACTTTTATGTCTAAAAATATAGGTGCCTAATTTTTCATTTTTCTCTAAGACTTTAACTTTAAAGTGCCACTACTACTGCCTTCTATTTTATTACCATCAAGATATCATCTTGTTAAAATATATATTTGTATGTGATAAATAAATGAGTATTCTTTTTTATAAGGATTTTGTGTAATATGCTTTTTTCATATAATGCTATCCTTTTGTCATTAAGCGTATCATATATTTGTTTTTATTGCTATAGGTGTGGTTAGGCTCAAATTAATTTTGCTCTGAAAATCTTATGTGTATACCATATGACACATATTAGTAATATTATTATTTATTAATGTCCACTTTTTGCAACTAAGGCTAATCGGGACGGGTTATCTATAGGTTATCACACTTTTCTAGCCAGGGTGGGACAATGGATTTTATTTAATGAATTCTTTCACTAAATAAATTCCTATTTCCCAGGCGGGAATCGAACTCACCACTCTGGGTTTAGCATGTGAGATTAAAGTCAACACTTTAACTCACACGGCTAACCTGAGCCCCATATTTGTAGTATAGGTGAAAAGAATTCCACTAAACTAACTTCCCCTGCCCCGGAGTTGCCCTGTAGCGAGTTGTACAAGCAAGTTCTTTCTAAAACTCTTCAAAATAAGTCACTGAAGATGGAGCTGTTGCTCTGAAAGTGCACTCTGTCAAAATAAAACATATTGCAGAGGAAAACAGGCCTACTGTGTACATCCAGACTAAAAACTTTGGCAAACTGTTGATAAAAGTGGAAGGTGGAAGTTAATTTTCCTCAACTAAATTTCACGCAAAAAGTAAAGATAGAGAGGTTCAATCAACGATCAGTGAGAAATTAAATTTAAATAAATGCCTATTTGTTATGTGTTTAAATATACCAAATAAAAGTATAAAACTTTGAGAAATGATTTAGTAGTGCCCTTTAACAAAAAGGGGAGACTTAAATGCCATATACAAATATTATTTATTGGACAAATCCATCCTCTCAACACACCATAGCCAGCACTATTTGCCTTTTTTAATACCACAGACAATGCATAATACCATGAAAATATATCAGTGCAGCATTGCCTGTGAATCTTCCAGCAATGCTCATTTCTCACACTTCCAAAACTCTTTCCCAGGGGTCTTCTCTCGCAAACCACAAGGGCCTTGAGTTTTCTTTGGTAAGTCTATATTTCACTGACAAATATGTTGGTCCGATCATCATTTTCTTAATTTGACCTTTTTTTCTTCCCGGAGACTCATAGAGAGAACAGCCTTTTGTAGGATTTAGAAGCATTTGAGCTTTTATATTAGCTCCCATACCTTTAATCTGTATTTATCTTCCAAGTGATTAAACAACTAGGAAGCCTGACCTCCCCCAATTCAACTGGACCATCTATCGCTCCGGTTCTCATTTAGTTGAACTTTTTAAAATTTATTTTGAGCACTAGATCTTGCTCTGCTTGAGCAAATTCTTCCAGCACACCAGTTGAAATGCTGCGATATATTTACATTAGATAATAATAATTTTACTTCTAAATACATCAAAGAAGTGGCTGAATTCCTTTTAAATAAAGTAGAAACACTGATCCAGAGACCTAAATTATTTAATTTTTATTTTTGCAAATTCTAACGATCTTTACCCTACTCTTAAAAAATTTCAAGATTTCTGTGGCAGCATTAGTAAATCATTTTAATTAAAATTGTGGGCTCAGGTTAGCCATATGAGTTGAAGCATTGGTCTTGATCTCACTTGGTAAACCTAGAGTTGGGAGTTTTGATTCCTGCCTGTACAATGGGAATTTATTAAGTGATGAACTAATTAAATAAATCCTTAGTCCAACGCTGGCTAGAAAAGTTCGTCACACAGGGGCTGCGTAAACTAAGCAGATTTCCCTCGTGTTGATTAGTAATAGATAAATCTACATACTGCTAACACAACACTGCGTGAATATTAAGTGAATAAATACAAACGGAAATAAAAAATGTTTCAGTCAACTTCAATAACCTTCAAATCAGTACGTACCGCGTTTCGGAGATTGCTGGCCTGCCCAAGGATCAATGGTGGCGGAAGAGGATGACACATGTGCAAATGGCGTTGCAGGAAGGGAGAGACCTGATGTTGATACAACAGATGCATCAGGTCATCGCCCGGATGAAGAAAGAACTCGAAGAGGACCCGGCGAAGGTCGAAGTAGCAAAGAAGAGGCAATGGAGGAGTGGTTGGACAAGCACATAATATGTCCTCTAGACCTCATAACATCATCCCACGAATGGCTTCAGCCGTCTTTCAGGCGTTACGATCCCACTTCTCGAATAGTCCAGAAGATGCTTCGGCTACACAGAGTGAAACTGAGCAGCCTTCGGTTCGACGAAATCGTGAAGCGGCATACATCGCCTGACTACGTACGCTTCTACTCTGCCATTCGAGGTGACCTTTTATCCATGTACCTGGACGAATCTGTGAGTACCGATATAGTAGAACAATTTGTAATATTCCAAAGTAACGAAAACGGGTGTACCATTGCAACGTTCGTATTGCAGATATACCTACTGCTTTCTCACAAAAGCGGTAAGTGTAATGCAATAGAATTCTATGGGCCGCCGGACTGTGGTAAAACATGGTTCGCAATGCTGCTCTGCGAATTCATGTTGAATTATGGTATACTCGCCAATTTCAATAGATACTCACAGTTTCCCTTCCAGGATTGTGTCAATCGGAATATACTTTTGTTCGATGAACCGAATGTAGAACCCGCTGCATTTGAGACCCTGAAACTGCTATTCGCAGGTGCACACGTTGCAGCGAATATCAAATATCAGGATCACAAATGCATACAGAGGACTCCAGTCGTAATCTGTACGAACAGACGTATATTCCCTGACAACGAGGCTTTCCGAGTAAGGATCAAGTCGTACCGTTTTAAACAGTTCGACTTCTCCAACATTACTAAGAGGCCTCTACCTGTTGCATTAAAGAACCTGTTCACAAAATATATACCAGAATCATGTATTGAGGAAAATGAATAAATAGATTATGTATTGTAATAACTGTTTTTTATTTACACATCCCTTTACACATATATACATTTGATGTCCAACAGGTCATATGGCATTAGACTTTGTGGCAAGCATGCCCTGATAGTGTTCTACATTGAACATACTCGGGAGTGGTAATCTCTTGTATATACAGCGTTGAGATGCGACGTGACATCTGCTCTATTATAGAGAGACGATATATTCGTCGATATACGTATCTCCGTTTCGACGTAGTATACAGCCGAGGCATTTACGAATTTAGAGTCCGCGTCTGTAGGGGCATTACTCTGCACGGGAAGTACACCGATGTGGACCTGCGGTTGCGTATGTATAAAGAATTCTTTGTGAGGCATTCTTCGAAACGAGGACTGTTCAATCGGCGTATAATAATTCGGGGTGTAGCTTTTCCAATGTGTGGACGTTTCGCCTTGCTCTACTGTCATTTTACCTCCGTCTATTTGGGCTATCATATTAGTCACAGCGGTAGCGTTAGACATATACGGCTGTGTCTTTTTCACTATACTGTCTGTTCCTGAGATATGTTGTTTCACTTTCAATGGAGCGAAACGGGGTCTGTACGTGTAGTTAATACATGGTAGGTCTTTGTGATCTAAGATGTTGAAAACATTAGAGTGACTAGTCAGGTCAGTAAGTCCAGTATCCATTTTAAAACTGTTATTTCCGTCGTGTGCAGGTATAAATATTCCTGCGTAGAAAGGCAGCGATCTAATCGCCCACATACAGGTAGGCATCTCTGTGGCGAAATTATCCTCTGCACCCGATGAATCCCACATCTTGACCGCTAAAGCTTTTATATCGTCGTCTTTAATTTCACCGTATGTTGGGTTCATTGGCGTTTACTTTTCTATGTCGTAATAAGTAGTTGTGATTGAGTCCGACAGCTGTTATACCGAATATGGTTTGCGCATTAGCGCTCGCGGATATCGAGGTACCTGTATCGAAACTACATCGAATCCCTTTCGGTGTTACTTTAACAAACACCTCTTCGATAAAAGAACCCGTTGGAAGATTCTCAAATTCTGAGTGTGTCATGTAAAATGGTATCATGTCGACGGGTATTAACGCTAATGGATAGTGCAATAAATTGGACTTGCCGTTAGTGTCTGTATTTTGATATAAATGGAATTTATAGCCCCACGTCTGGAAAAGGTGTCCGTGTCTAATCGTGAAACTAGTAGGTTTAATACTTGGATTATGTAGTATTTGTAAAGTGCAACTTTGACCCATTACTGAAGGTCCCCCGATTACCTGACCACCACCTCCCGACGTAGCGCCTGTAGGATTGTCCGTCGTATCCATCGCTTGCGGTTGGACTGTTGTTGCTCCGTATACAGGAGCTACGTTGTTTTCTATATCGTCGAGAAGACTGATATCGAAGTCGTCGGAACTCCACTCCTCTGGCTGACGGGATACGGTGATTTCTGGAAGGACTTCTCTTCAACAGGTAATTGGCATAGTCTTCTTGGCGTATCTGGACTCGGTGTAAAATATGGTGTTGAGTCAGTATTGGGAAAGCACCTGTATCCGAGTATGAATTCAACACCTAAAGGGCAACAAGAGTACGCTTTACGCCAGCGTTATATTGCAAGATACGCCAGAGAAAACAATATAAGCTTTAGAGACGCCCAGAGAGCCCAAAGGACATTCCTGTCTACATACGAACCGTTTCAGGAAGCGTTACGCAGTCTACGAGGAGGACCTCCAAGCGGTTTCGAAAGAGCTAGTGACAGACTAAACAGGGCCAGAGGTATCAAACCCGTTGCTACCTCGACACCTCAGCAACCCGGAACATCCCCTCAGCCAGAGGAGTTTTAAACAGTTAAAAAAAACGGATCTGCCATCCTCCCACCGGAAAGAAAAGCAATTACTGAAATATATCAGAATATAACATATTAATTTTATTGAGAACTATTTACTATTTCGAGTAATGTAATTAATAATGAGTCAGAATAATTGTTATCTCAATCAATCAAATTTTAGTAATCCAAGACCTTAAGCCAGGGGAGGGGGTCACCAGGACATATTTGCGTATATCTCGTATAATAAAGGTCTCTTGAATACAATATTTGGTATTTAAGCTTCGAATAATGTGGTTTATTATATAATAGAGTATTGTTTATGTGACACGTGAAGTAGGAATTCTAGCTAAAACTGAAAAATGGAAACATCTCGGTTAATATTCAAGATAGAGAATAAATGTATATAACAATATTTATAGTACATTTAATTTGCAAAAATATTTATTCTGTACGCCTTTTCGATCCGACTTATAGTAACGGAGATATTTCGAATTTTCAAAATTCATCACCTCTAAACCTTCCCTCCCCCAGGTCCGATTTCAGCCGTTAAAGAACTTCATCTTTCTTTTTACATTAAACGATTAAATTCCGAGTTTGGTAACGATCAAACATAAATTGCGACCGCTAGAGCGTTAACAGACACACACACACACACATATATATATATACATATATATATATATATATATATATATATATATATATATATATATATATATATAATTTTGAACGGACCTCATTTTCGTCATCTCCTGGGTAGGATCGATGGACATTTGAAGAAATTGTTCGAAACTCGCATCATGAGTACGACCTCAATAGCTGATTTATCTTAAGGGAAATCTACTAATAAAACAAGTCCGACGCGCAGGGGCTGCGTAAACTAAGCAGATTTTCCACGTGCTGGTAGGACACACTTTTGTTCTCATCTCATCATATTCTGAATTTAAAAAAGTCCATCACGCAGGAGTTCCGTTAACTAATCAGATTTCCCATGTGCTTTACGTATTTTCATTTATCTGAAAACGTAAAAATCCAATGAGAACAATATATGTAATTTATTATTATTATTGTTATTTATTAACGTCCACTTTTTGCAACTTAGGCTAATCGGGACGGGTTATCTTAATTTAGACTTCAAATTAAGTGCTTCATAACATAATAGCAATTGTTAATATGAGATGAGTAGGAGTGGGTGTTTGATAAAGACCAATAACTAAAAAAAGTCCCTCACGCAGGGATGTTCACTAAACACGGCACTGCACTGATGCTCACTAAACACGGCACTGCACTGATGCTCACTAAACACGGCACTGCACTGATGCTCACTAAACACGGCACTGCACTGATGCTCACTAAACACGGCACTGCACTGATGTTCACTAAACACAGCACTGCAATGATGTTCACTAAACACAGCACTGCAATGATGTTCACTAAACACAGCACTGCACCGATGTTCACTAAACACAGCACTGCAATGATGTTCACTAAACACAGCACTGAGCTGATGTTCACTAAACACAGCACTGCACTCATGTTCACTAAACTCGGCACAGCAGTCTTTCTCCTACTCGGTTGTAGAAAAAAATGGAATATTTTGAGTGAAACTTTGCTTATGACTTAAAGTTACTGTATTTATTATGTGTATTTGGCGATTGTAAATGAGTCTTTATCTCGTAAAGTTTTCTTGCTTCAAGACAGATACCGAATTTGTCTTCACTCCCAGCTATGTATTTTTTATTATTATTATTTATTAACGTCCACTTTTTGCAACTTAGGCTAATCGGGACGGGTTATCTACAGGTTACCACCCTTTTCTAGCCAGGGTGGGATTTTAGGACGTTATTTAATGAGTTTCGTCATTAAATAATTTCCTTTGCCCAGGCAAGAATCGAACTCGCCACTCTAGGTTTACCATGTGAGATAAAGGTCAACGCTTTAACTCGCATGACTAACCTGAGCCCCATGTATTTTTTAAACTGCGGATTTTCATTAGCGAGAAAACACCAAACCAGTTCAGTTCAATTTAACATTTACTGGGGGCTCAGGTTAGCCATGCGAGTTAAAGCGTTGACCTTTATCTCACATGGTAAACCTAGAGTGGCGAGTTCGATTCTTGCCTGGGCAAGGGAAATTATTTAGTGACGAAATTCATTAAATAACGTCCCCTAAAATCCCACCCTGGCTAGAAAAGGGTGGTAACCTGTAGATAACCCGTCCCAATTAGCCTGAGTTGCAAAAAGTGGACGTTAATAAATAATAATAATAATAACATTTACTGTATTACATATGCAAATCATACTGATATCGAAGACTAAAAATAAATAATTATGCATTTAGAAAATGGAAGCAAATAATTATCACAATAAAATTAGATTTGACAATCTTGATTAGGATAGACATATTAGCTAGTGCCTAAATACAATGGATCGTCAGTCAAACATTAAAGGATCAATGAGAAAAGTTCAAAAACACCGTTTGGATTGCCTTAAACCCTACCAAGAAAATGATCAAAAGAAAGACAAAACAAATCTTGATTTGAATAAAACTCACTCTGGCTTCTGTTCATTGCCAACGACAACAGAGACTTCTCATGAGGAAATACGAAGTAAAGCGTTTAGTGGATCGAAGCCGAAGCAGTCTGGGCAAAAAAATATAAGCATTATACCAAAAGATGGTAAAGCAAACCATACCAAAAAAGTAAAAGAAAAACGTACTAAGACTAATAAAGAAAGGTTAAAACCCAATACGAGTGCCTACGAATACGACCCAACGGATAAACTAGCCGAAGAATATTGCATCAGACGTTTAAGCCCGTCCGACATCTCCCTTTTTGAAGAGTGCCTTATGAAAAGTGAGCTCACCGATTCGTATTTAATAGACATAATAAAGAAGCGTTTGAAAGGCGAAGATTTTCTTGAGAATTTAGTCGATACCCCACACGCTGAAGAATGGGAGGATTTACAAACGAGCCAAGATATACCGGCTTGGATTTTAAGGAAATTGGAATCGGGCGCTCTGTCGCCCGATGAGTTTTTGGGAAATTTCGGTAAGTTTATGAAACAGAAACTGATGAAGGCTTATAAAAAGCTCAAAGCTTCAAGGGATAGTGATAAAGACTCTGACTCATTTTTTCAATCTGAAGGAGTCGAAAATGTCTTGAAGGATTCTGACATTAGCTTCAAATTCTCCATGAACGAGAAATCTTTCTCTGCTTCATCAGAATCATTGGTCAAAGAGCATTTGGAGCGGATGATTGAATATCCTGAAACGCTAGATAAATATGGAAACAGAATAGAAACTTATAGCTCACCTAATCCCAATGATAGCATTGCAAATGTGTTTGAGAGGCTTGAAAATATGACGAAAAGGAAACAGCTTACCTATCAAGAACAATTGAGCAGGGTGGAGAAAATTGCGGATAGGAAAAAAAAGAGGGTTTTTCATTCAATCAAATTAGACAAATGTACAAGTCACGACTTCGAAGAAAAGCTTGAGGAATTAGAATTGAAGAAGCAAAGTAGAACTGCGTGCCCTTTGGATTTTGATGAAGTTATTCAAGAATACTCTGAATGCGGGCTAAAGGAAGCATTAGAAAACAAGGGAGAGGAAACGAAAGGCGGTGGGGATTCAATTAAATCAAAGGAAAATGCTAATATAATAAATGATTTATATCGTAGATTAGATGAACATTGCAAAATTGATGTTGAGCGAAATTCCGCTGAAGAGGGAACACATAAGAGTACATTTGTACCAAAGAGAAAGACATTTCCTTGCGATGGCCGAATGAGTTATAAAGAAGTTGATTTTAAAAAATTTCTGAGCTTCCATAGTTTTCTTAAAGAAGAAGAAATTGTTCCTCTCCATTCGTTTGAGAAAGATTTACATGTTTTGCCGATGAAAAGCGACGAGCAGCGAGATTTTTTGAACCCTGTTATAGATGAAATGCGAGAGGTTTTCCTAGAACTAGATGCTTTGAGATATGGAGAAGATTGGGACGAACATCTTTCTTCAGTTGTAAGTTCTTACGAAGAAATTCACTCCCCTGAAAAAACTGTTGATGACTTAGAGTTTGACTTGGAAGAATACCAAGGGATAGAAGAGATGGAGGAAATAGAAGAAGAAGAACAGGAAACTTCCGAGAGTCGAAGCAATGAAGACTCGGCTACAATGGACAGCGCAGATTTGAAAGACGTTGAAGACCTTTTCAAAAAGGAGGACATTGACTGGTTGCCTTACGATTATTTTAACGATCCTGAATTCGTCATAGGGAAAAGTGATGAAGGCAGTTCGTCTTCTACTTCATATGGCTCAGTGTACAGCTTTTCAAAGGATGGCTCAGATGATGAGTTTGAGCACGGTGGTCGGGTAGTGTACAGCAGCTGCGAAACGGAAGGCAGCACGACCACAGAATCCGACACGACACCACACGAGGGAGAGGAATCTTCGACAGACCCCGAAAACGAGTACATAAGAAAAGGCATTAAATATGATCCAACAGTTAGAAAAACATTTAGAGACAAAATATGGAAAGTAGATCCCGAGCATGCACTCAAAGCGAAGAAATATGTGGGAGACGAAAGGGATAAATTGCTTTCAGAATCAGAAAAGGAGGAAGAAGTTGCCACACTTCCATGGATGCCCTATGTCGGTGTCGGTGATACAAAAGAAGATGAAAACAAAAAGAAAAAAATCTCCATAGATCCTATATCTCTGGAGGAACAGTACAAAAATCACCTTATTGCAGAAATGAAGAAAGTTTACGATACCTATGACTTTTATGATACAGCAAGTAGAACTGTTCCTCTCCAAGTTCTAAAGAACATACACGAATTGTTACAACTGAAGGGAGAAGATGCATTGCTTGCAAGTTACGCAATGAAGTTGTGCAAAACAGAAGATCTGGAGAAAGCTAGCGAAATACTCGGAGAAGATCTAAAGAGTTATGCCCCTCATATTCTACTCGTAAGGAATCTTCTCAATTCGTTGCATCATCCCAATTTTTTGTTTGACGATGTTAGTCTGAAGATTCCTATGCTCAAAAAAGAAGGGAAATTACAGAAAGCTCCATCTGAGGCATCTCTGATACCACACGTTAGGAAACTGGAACCAGACAAAAGGGGTTGGAAAAGAAGAATGAAGCTGTCATTAAGACTAATGAAGGATGACGATCTGAATGACTTTAAACGAAAACTAGAAAAACTAAAAGTAAGGTACACCAAATATGCGAACGATGAAGTCATAAATTTATTACAAGGTAAAAATGAGTGGGATATGGAAGGCCACTGGAGCAAGAGAAGGAAATACAGAAATAAGCTTTGTTTCAGGAAGCCTAAAGAAAGGGATCCAGAAAAAGAAGCTCATATAACAGCTCCAAAAAGGGGATCACTTAAACCCTACATTAAAAGATCCATTAAGGAGTCGTTGGATAAAATCAGTCCTTGGAAAGAAGTGATTAGAACCAAGAAAAAAACATGCAATGAGTATATGTTTGGCAGGAATTATGACAAGGAAAAATTTAGTGATCATGATGAAGGCAGGTTGTCCGAAAATGATAGTGAAGTTTCTTTAACAGACGCTTTGAAGTCCAACATTCTAAGTTCAGTTTTTGATGTTTTTCCACCAGAAGAAGCAAGAGATTTTGTATCATTTCTGGACTTCAATCATCAGGAAGTGAAGGAAAACGATTTCAACGCTAAAACTAACAGTGAAGATGAAAGCAATGGATTACTCTGTCTTGACGGAGGGACAAATTTTAAGCACAATAATAATGGGAAATATGAAATGGAAAATAAACGACAGAACTACGGAAAACAAAGAGGTTCTTTGCGACTTGATGGGGATAATGAGGGGCTATCGAGACGAGAAATTAATAAAAACCTCTTGAAAGCAGTAGGAGTTTTGAATAATTCAAAGAGAAAGAAATTTTTGCGTTTATATTTTCCGAATGACTACTTAAGGCTTAAAGAAGAAGAAAAGCTTAGAAAAGAAAGGGCAACTACTGAAGGGGATTTAAGAAAGTCCAAAACCTACCATGCCAACTATAAATCTCAGGAAGTGAGTTGTGAACGGCTTCCTCTTGTGCCCTTTAAGATGGAGAAAAAGGGAAAAATAAGGCGACTATCACAAGTTATTGGTGAGTCTATTTTGAGCCTTATTCTTTTCTAAGGAATGATTTCAGTTTTCCAATTTTGAAAATATTTGGTTTCAGTGGCCCTTGGCCAATTCCTATATTTTCAGGTAAAAACCAAATTGTTGAGGAGTGGGTAACACTGTTCGATCCTCAACTGCAGATTGTAGTCAAGAATGCACAGTTTTTTTTATTACCTGTTTGATCTACTGATTTCATGTTATGAAGATATCATAATCATTTGACAGCTTGAATAACTGCTGTACGTTTCTTCCATCTGATTGTGCTCATCAGGGCCAGATTCGTTTACTAACAAGTACATCCGCCGCCCCCTTTCTGAAAATTACAATCCGCAACACAAACCGTATTAAATACCAGAAAACACACAGCACCATGTTCCATATTGTCTCACTAGTCAAATGCTGGAGAAAGCATATGAGTAAATTGTTGATCTACACTATATGAAAATCAATCTCAATGTCGAAAGTTGTCCCAATCAGTTGTATGTTCACCAGCTGGTAAAAGGAAAAGAGACAGACCCTAGTAGTGTGAGTGTTTTATTTGGGAGAAGTGTCCTAAGCATTCAACAAGTGTGTGATGTAAGAGCGTGAAGTTCAATAGTAATTAAAATTTTCCTATTGTTTAGGGGACTGTCTTAGCAAACCCTTTAGTTTTCTTTCCGTGCTAGAATCTATTAACGTAATCTTTAAAAGTTTATAGTGAATTTTTTTAAAAATTTCTTTTCAGGACTTGAGGTAAAAGAAAGCGACATAATAGACTATGGTACCAAAATTAACATTCCATTTGGCTCAACAGTGCCGCGAGGGTTGGATCCAATTAAAAAAGAAAAACCTAAGGCAAAGGAGCCAATAATAAAAACATTGGGGAAAAAAGAAGTTAAAGATTATGTAAGTGTTAAACAAAAAATGCAGTTAAAGGATACCTTTTACAATTCTTCATAATTTTTAAATTTCAAAATATTGTTTGGGTATTGATCTCAGATTCTCTGGCTTTGTAACGAAAAGCATTATTAATACCTAGTAAATAATGTATAAAATACATCGATAATGAAGGAGGGGAGGCTTTTACTCAGTTACAGCCTCATGGTAAATTAGAATCTGATTCATTGCATATGCCTAAATTATAACTATAACCACGCGTTTGAAAGATTTTTACAGAACATAGATATTAAAAGTGCTGATGAACACCAAAACGAGGGTTAGTCTAGGGTTTTGGAAATTCAAAATAGTTTCATTATTATAAGTCGGATAGAAAAATGTTAAAGAACCAATTTGTTATTTTTGTTCAATACATTTTTTCATTATGAAAATATTAAGTGAGTTATTAGTACTTTCTTATTTTACGGCTTGAGCCCTCACTTTTACTCATAGATTTTTACTTAAGAATAGAGATGAGGTCATAGTGTGTTGCTAGCAGGTTGAAAATCTGCTTACACAGTCCTGCTTAATGACCTTTATTTTTTATCAGTTATTTATATAACATTACTGTTCATTTATCTCTTTTGAGTTGAAGAGAGAATTATCTACTGTTTCAGATCAGCCCCTCCTCTTATGTTTTTATAATTATTCAAAAACTACCAGAGGGATATATTCTACATTCTGATTTTTTATTTTTTTAATCAACACTATTTTTTCAGAATATGGGCATTAATAGTGAATTTGCTTTCAGGTTGAAGAGAATTATCCTAGGTCGAAAGAAATGGAAAATTTTTTCTACAAAATGATGACTTTATTTGTAAGGATTTTTTTAAAATTATAAATTAATTATAAAAATTATTATAAAAACTTGTAATGTTTATACAACCTACCGGATACAATAATATGAATGGGATGGTAATTGGGTATTAATAAAAACTCCAATTTTCAACTATTATACCTTAATACATGAAATTTGAATTATACAAAAAAAAAATCTTTTCTTATTGTTCCTCTAGCAATATCAGTTGCTAACATCAAATTATAGGTTCCCTATTGTAGCCAGAAAGACATTTTTTGGTTTGTACTCATTCTAGAGGACAGATGACGAGATGTCATGTTATATGTGTACATTATTCCTGCTTGACAGAATACACCATGATGGTTCTGTCCACTCAAGAATATATGTCATTTAAATTATTTTGTACAGAGTCATGAGCTGAATTAAATTACTGATTAGATGTTGTGACATCTCTGATAACTTTTTAAATAAGAGGATGAACAATATATACAAACGCCATTAAGTCATTGTTTGTGTTTGTGGGGTAATGTAATGTAAAGAAAACAATTATCTAATGTTAATCGATCAGCCAGTAGCATTTGGCTAAAACAATCAAACTTGAGCAAGCTAAATTGCTGACGATCGGAGAAAAAACAAAACAAATAAGTGGGGAATTGCTTGCGTGCTTCAATTCAGGCTACAAGACTCTAACCAGCAGGCTCTGAAGATGGAGTTCGCTCTTTGAAAGTGTACTCTACATATTAAAGTACTTGTAGAGGACAAGGCTTTTAATTGGCTCCTCTTCTGTCCACCACCTTGGGAGAAATTGCAGGAGGTTTGAACTTTCAACGAAATGTTTTAGGAATCATCATTAAACATTTGCAAATGTTCTAGGTTACAGAGTTCCAGTGAATTTCTTAAACTTAACTGAGACTAAGAATGGGCAAATTTTCTTATACTACATCTCCTATATTCAACAAAAGGGAGTTCATGGAGCGTAGAAAACAAGTAGGAGCATTTTTGTCAAAGACATTACTCACACAATCAATTGAAAAGTTACGCTCACAAATTTCCGAGTATCTTAATAGAAAATGTTGACTTATTTTATAAAAGGAATGCACCAAGTACCACTATTTGCAAAATAACCATACTAAAGTGGAATATATTATGCATATTACAGCCTAGATTTGGTTCCACCGGCTTCTACTAATTTTCAATATTAATGCTGTCCTTCATGGTAGGAGATTAAACACTGGAAAAGAGGTTTAAACTGGAATGGAAAGACAATTTACAGTCAAACCAGGAAGTCATATTTTTCATGTCATAAAAAAAAAACACCCGAATCTCTGCAGAGTGTATAATCTATTCTACTATAGATAGTAAGAAAATAGGATTTTATTACTTAAAACTTCATATTTTCAGAAATGTAAACTACAGTATAGTTACCATATATGGGGTAGTTTCTTCGAAAGTTCAGTAATTAGAAATGACAACTTATTAATAAACTAAACCAAAATATTGTTTTTAAGCTCACTTTTCTCAAAAGATGAATTTTCTTCATTGGCTGTGTAGTGTAACAGAATGTATTGAAAAATAATAACCAGTTTTGTTTTTCTTTTATTCACATAGTTGATATTTGTGGGGCGCACGCTAAATTTTAATTCTTAAAATAACTATTGAAATTCATTTAATTGTAAAACATTTAGCAACTTTCTTAAAACCTTGTTCACAATTGTTTTAGGATCCAGATAAAGCATTGAAGTATTTAAGAAAGAAGGAAGGTAAAGATAAAAATATGCTTGATGTTATGCTGGTATGTATTCTTGCAGACATTTATTTACATCCACTTTATGCAACTAAAGTTTTATTTATTATTTATTTATTAACGTCCACTTTTTGCAACTTAGGCTAATCGGGACGGGTTATCTACAGGTTACTACCCTTTTCTAGCCAGGGTGGGATTTTAGGATGTTATTTAATGAATTTCGTCACTAAATAATTTCCTTTGCCTAGGCGAGAATTGAACTCGCCACTCTAGGTTTACCATGTGAGATAAAGGTAAACTATAAGGTACTAAAGTTAATCGGGATGAGTTGTCAACAGGTTACGACCCTTTTCTAGCTAGGATGGGGCTAAGGATTTTCTTTAATGAATTTGTCGCTAAATAAATTCCTATTGCCCAGGTCGGAATTGAACCCAAGACTCCAGGTTTAAAAAGTTATTAAGACCAATGCCTTAATTCACATGGCTAACCTAAGCACCCTTGTGGACACTGAAAGTACTAAACAAAAATTATAAAATGAAATACACATTTATTTTTGCTTCTTTGGTCTATACCACTTAAGTGATAATATTTTATTATAACATGTCTTTGGATATGAATGAACCTGCTTCCATAGTCAACAACTCAATTCTCATTCCATTGGCAGTCCGTGCATCCAATTGAAGAGGATAGAAATACTCCTTCAAAATTCCTCTTTCATATTATAAATTGGGTTGCTCGTTATGATAAGAAAAAGTTAATCTCCATCTTAATCTTATTAAAGCTATATTTCCATCTTTCTGTTTAAGTATTTTTTTTGTTGAGGTTATAATTATTTTTCATTGAATGTTCTTTGTGATGACAGTGTTAATGAGCTCTTAAATCTATTAACTCAAGCATTGAGATCTGATCTATCAATGAAGTTCTTTATTAAATTAAATATTTGAGTGAATAAAAATAAGTAATAATAACTGAGAGGAAAGTTTTATTCAATGGGAAAAAAATATAATTCTGTGAGAGTTAAGAGTAAATTGTTGCCTAACTTATTACCATATTTCTCAAAGGGAAATCTGGTATTGACGTTGTACTTATGACACGATTTTTGAAAAATTTCTTCAGTTGTCCATCAATCCTGCCTAGATGACAAAAAAATTCCATCCTGCAGGGGGCTGAGTAAACTAAGCAGATTTCCCATATGCTGGTATATCACGCTACTTACCTCATCTCACCATATATTCTCTCTTTTCAAATATTAAAAATATCTATTGAGTATAAATGGGGGTTTACTGAAAACTCCAAAACAAAAATGTATGAAAAACTTCCTTAATATTTGCGCTCTGTCATTTTAATAAATTGTTACAGGCAAAGCATTCTTTCATCTACCTACATTAGAAATCACTTCCACCTGCTAGAATACCAACTCTGAATTAACAAATATGATTTTTAGTGTTAAATAAAATAGTCAAAAGAATATTTTTGAGGCAGGAATTAAAATCTTAATAGTTATCTTTAACATCACTTAACGTACTTATATGTTTCTAGTAGAGCATAGTTGTAAACAAGATCTGGTATTGAAGCATGGAATAAGAGGTTTCATGATATATTTTTAAAGTGTGATCACTCAATTGGGGGTTTACTGAAACCAGAAAATTAAAAAATTAAAAAATCTTGGTTAATCTTTGAGATAGAGAAAAAGAGTGTAGAGCAACATTTATAGAAAATTTAATTTACAAGATTGGTTTTATAGAATTTTTAATGGACCTATTTTCTAGATAGGTTTGATGGACATTTGAAGAAATTTCCACATTTGGACATTTGGTTTCAATTCTGCCATTAGTAGAATCTTGATTTCACTTAAGGGAAATCTGCTAAAATATAAGTGATGAAAATTTTATTTTATGGAAGGGTAATTATTACCTTGCTAGGGAAGGTGGGGAAAAGGTTGTTTTCCGGATCTATTGTCAGTATTTTATAATCTATCCAAAATTATTATTAATTTAAAGAATGAAATAATTTGTACATTATTTACCAAAACCATGAATATTTCTAATTCCAACATTTGTGTATAGGATTTATACACTGGATTACTCAGTGAAAAAGACAAAAAAGAAGAATTTGATAAGATGCTTAAGAAAAAGATGTACAAACCCACTAAATATTCAGATAGAAAAGTTTCCCAGGTAAGTTCAAAATCCTACCTTGTCCACTTTACTGATTAACTGTAAAAAGTATTTAAATTTTTATCTACTGGGATCTTTTAAATGTAAACAAAAATTGATTTCCTATTTTTATACAAAATAATAAAATGTCTTCTAAATAAACAGATTTCCTAAATTCAGAATAATTTTTTTTTCTTAAAACCATTAATGAAAAAAGAGAAGTTCTTTTAATTAGTTACTTAACCTCTTTATTAATATTGTAATTCTAATTTACTATATAATATATAAGGCGTAGGCAACGTGTATGTTCCCTGGCATATTGTACTTCCTGAGTTAGACTGAGTCCTGAGTTGAGGGAGATTATGTTTGAGTATTAAATCTTATTTTATCTCTCGAATCTTGCTTTATTTATTAACCAACAATGGTTATGGGCCCAGACACGATATTCGAGAGACATTAAAAGTTCGTGTTTTTAAATTTGTGCGTAAATCGAAGTAAGAAGTGTGAATCGGGCCGGACACGTGTTAACTGCAATCGGTTATTTTTGCTATGGATTCGAAGAAAAACATGGAAAACAGCTCTAGTTGGTCACCTAGCGTTAAAATGTTACTCGGAAGGGAAAATACAACTCTTGGAAGTTCGGAATGGAGATGTATTTAACTGCCGAGGACTTGTGGGGTTATATCACCGGAGAAGATAAAGATACGAAGAAGGATTCTAAAGATAGAGCCAAAATTTGTTTGTTGATTGATGAATCCCTTTACCCTATTGTAAAATGTTGCGAGACGGCTAAAGAAATCTGGGAGAAGCTAGAAAATACTTATGAAGACAAGGGCCTATCAAGAAGGCTATCTCTTCTTAGAAAACTTTTTCGTATTGACTTAAACCATTTTAGTAGCATGGAAGATTACTTAAATGAGATTTTGTCACTATCCCAGAAATTAGAAACAATAGGAGCTGGCCTAGATGACGAATTCATCGGTGTTATCATGTTAAGTGGGCTATCAGACGAGTACGAGGCTATGATAATGGCTATGGAGAGCACAGGAGTTAAAACTACGTCGGATTATATTAGATCAGTGCTTATTCAAAAATCTTCTAAGGAGGATTCAGGAGAAGAGTCGGCTTTGGTAACAAAATTCAAGAGAAGTGATCGACCTCCAGTGACTTGTTATAATTGTAAAAAAAAGGGGCACATTTCTGTGAATTGTCGAGAAGGTTTAATTTGTTTTAATTGCAAGAGGAAGGGGCATAAGTTAACTGAGTGTAGAAAGAAAGTTTCTGTGAAAAAGGACAATGTAAACAACAACAAAAAATCGACTTTATTGGCTGCCTTATCATCAGTGATATCAGACTACAACGATAAATTAAAGATTTCTGCTATTGGGATGGATTTCAGTGATAATGGCGACAGTGATTGTATAGCTTGCATCAGAGGCAAACAAAACAGAGAACCCTTTAATAAAAATAGGGGTGTGCAATCATCGTAAGCTAGAACTCATACACTCTGATTTGTGTGGACCAATGAGTGTTCCCTCTTGGGGAGGTGCTAGATATATGTTAACATTTACTGATGATTTCAGTCGGAAGACTTTTACTTATTTGTTAAAGAACAAATATGAGACTATGGATAAGTTTAAAGAATTCAAAAATGAGGTAGAAAAACAACTTGAGGCTAAAATAAAAATATTTCGTACTGATCATGGTAAAGAATACACTAATAAAAACTTTGAGAATTACTTACGCAGTCATGGGATTGTCCATCAAAAATCTGTGCCTTATTCTCCTCAACAAAATGGTGTAAGCGAAAGAGTTAATCGCACAATTATTGAGAAATCTAGGACTATGTTAGAGGACTCAGGGTTGGATCGAAGATATTGGGGAGAAGCGGTGAGTACAGCCACTTATCTTAAAAATCGAAGTCCTACGAAAGCTCTCGATTATAAATTACCGGAGGAAATCTGGTCTGGTAGAAAAGTTAATTTATCATATCTCAAAGTCTTTGGGTGTAAAGCCATGAGATTTATCCCTAAAGAAAATAGGAAAAAATTGGATACCAAGTCCGAAGAATGCATTTTTGTCGGGTATCCTGGTGACTGTAAAGCATATAGACTTATCAATCCTTCAAACCCGAAGCGAGTGATTATTTCCAGGGATGTTAAATTTATTGAGAAGGCAACTTCATTTGAAAAACCGAATAAAATCTCAAAAACACCCTGCGAAATTCCTATTGTTTTTTCTGAGCGATCAAATGAAGAACCGGAAAGTGAAGAGCCATTTCACGGTTTCGAAAATGGGGCTGAGGATGTCAATATTGAACCAAAGGAAGAGGAAGAGGCTGCTGTGGAAACGAAAGTGGATGGAGAAGCTAAGAAGAAAAAAGTGGAAGAAAAAGTCGAGACAAAGAAAGAGGATAAGCAAAACATTGAGGAAGATAAGAGGAAGGAAGAAGAAGAAAAGAAAAAGAATGAGGAAGAAGAGACTAAGATAAAGGCAGAGATAGGCACAATTAAGAAAAAAGAAAAGGGAGAATTCGCTAAGGAAAATGAAGAGGAAGAAGAAGCTACACTGAAAAAAAGAGACTAAGAAGAAGGTGAAAAACAGAAAGTGAAAGAAGATGCTGAGAAGAAGAATCAGGAAGCAGCTCTAAAAAAAAAGAGGAAGAAGCCAAAAAGAAGAAAGAGGTAGAAGAATCCACAAAAAAAGAAAGTGGAAGAAGAAGGCAAGAAAACGAAAGAGGAAGAGGAAGTGAAGAGATTATAAGAGGAAGAGAAGAGCAAACTTGAGGAGGAAAAGAAGAAGAAAGAGGAGAAACAAGCTAAGAAAAAGAAAGAGAACATATTAAAAATAATGATGTTTGTGTAGAGTATATTGCTTCTGATAAAAATATTGCAGACTTCTTAACTAAGCCCTTAAGTGGCCTTAAGCATAAAATTAATGTTGAAAATATTGGATTGACGTTTTAAATTTTTTTTGTTTGTCTTAAATTGTGTTTTAAAATTTAAAATTATGGGGGGGGTATTAATATTGTAATTCTAATTTACTATATAATATATAAGGCGTAGGCAACGTGTATGTTCCCCGCCATATTGTACTTCCTGAGTTAGACTGAGTCCTGAGTTGAGGGAGATTATGTTTGAGTATTAAATCTTATTTTATCTCTCGAATCTTGCTTTATTTATTAACCAACACTCTTAAGCGAAAAAAAACACAACAAAAAAACTGGTATTGTTGGATTTCTGGGCTGCCAGTGTGCCTTGCAGGTGTCTATAGATATAAAAGTCCATCACACAGGCTCTATGTAAACTAAGTAGATTTCCCAAGTGCGGGTATAACACTTGTGAATCACCATTTATTCTCTATTTATATGTAAAAAGCCGATGAGTAGTAATTACTCAAGATGTTTCACAAAGTTCCATACCCTCTTTAGGAGTATGTGTCCTTAAGCGCAAAGTTATACCCAATTGATCCTGCTCAGAGAGCCTCATCAAAACTAAAAGAAAATGGTGGAAATTACCAGGGTTAAGAAATAGATTATCAGGGATTAAGAAATAGATTCTCGGATGAAGTCATTTCAAGCAGTCCAAGTATCAAACACTTTAAATATTTACCAATTTTATAAGAATATTGAGAACAATGTTTCACAGACCTTCTGCCAGCATCTGTTCTATGTGTGGATAGTTGATTATAAATGAAAAATAAATTCAAGTTCGACAGCTTATCCGGTGTGAGAAACTGTAATTAAAGTTTATCATTAAACTCTTGGTATACTTAGCCTCTTCTGAGTAAGAAAAGATAAGGCAGACAATCTTTTAAAATTATACACACCATGCCTTAATGCAATACTTGCCATTTAATGGATAGAGAATATTTTTACAGAAATACTACAGTTGGAAAACAACAGGGAAAACAGCCGTCATTCCTGGCACACTCGTACAGATAGCTGTAAGTATATTTTGCCTTATTATATAAGTAATTCAATTAAAAATCATTATATTTGAAAACAAAATAGTATTGCATTTTATAGTAATAAAAAAAATAGTGTAAATGAATGACATAATTGATGACTTTTTTTTCACGCCTAGGAACCACAAATACAAGATCTTTTTGAAGTTGAAGATGCCTGGGCCTACAGTCTTCCTCCTTTAAATTATAAAGTAAGTTTTTGTAAAAATAATTTCTATTATGACATAATTTTGATTGAGACGTGAAGATTTAATACAGATGACAAAGATCTGATAGACTTAAGAATAACATGGTTTTAAATTTAAAAAAGATTCTGAATTTGCTCCAGAAGCTGCAAAAAATAAACCCTTAGGCACAGTTTGAATGTTACTTGAACGAGCTTGGGGACTTCATATGTTTAATGCAGTTTGAGCAAGGATATTAACTGATTACAACTTATAGGAACTCAATTTAAGGGTTTAAATGTTTATTTCAACAATCATGTTGTAAAGCAACATTTATTTGTTATATTTTTTTTAAATATAAAGAATTCAATTTATATTTCATAAAGAAAATGGTCCTGTGAGGTCACCCGAGGATTAACTCTTATCTGTTCCATGTAATTGATTAATACCCACTTTATTCTACTATGGCTAATTAAAATGAGTTATCTATATTTAACCATACCTTTCTGCTATTTAATGGTTTTTTTGGTGTTAATTATATGATTTTCATTCAAGTTTTTATTTGAAAGCAACAGATACAAAATATTCTCTTATGAATTACTGCCCACCACTTAATGCTAGGATATATAGGAAAGAGTACCAATAATTAAAGTAAATATGTATTCCAAATGGAGGGGGGGGGGTGTAGCCCATGAGTGTGGGTTAAAGAGGTGTACATCAACCACTATCCTCAGTAAACTGAAAGTAAAAATAGGTGTAGGTTCGATCCTTGCGAAGGAAAGAAACAATCCATGTTGTATATTAATTCTAAATGGGTGATAATTGGAATATGTAAACATTTTATGGGCTTAGGTAGGTTTTTACATTAAACATATATTTCTAGCATTAATGCTGTCACAATTTTGATATATATAAAAATAATTTTATTATTTCTCTAGAAATGTGGTCTGAATCTTAAATCTCTAAGAATAATACTGGGCCGAATGCTAAGAGAAGTGAGTAAGAAAAATGTTATTTTTATATACTTTATTATTTTTTGAACTGTTATTTTTATATACTTTATTAAACTGAAAAATGTATTTTAAAAATAAAATATTTTATTATAATTGAAACTCTTATATTTAAATTGTTAGGATATCAGAGCATATGAAATGCAATATTTGAAGATGGAAGACCAATATAAGAAATTACGTAGTGAAAAAGAAAAGTGTTTGGTATGCAATCATTTATTCTTCTCCAATATAGTTTTTTTAGTAATTCGTAAAAAGATATATATATACTAGCTCAGATACCCGGCTTCGCCCGGGAATTCATTTGAGGCTGAATGGTGATCGTATTTTTTAGCAGGCTTTACATTGCACAATATTTTGACATTTACCCGTCCCAGTGTTTAGGATTGATACCCATCTTTGCCGTGGATTTGCTAATAATAAAATTATTTGTTCGATAAGGCTTCACAGTCTTCGATATTTTTATATTTCCCGTCTCTTATACATGTAAATATGGTGAATTTTTATTTCAGGCCTCCCTTTTAACCCCCCTCCCGTTCGAACCTAAAAATTTTAATATAATTTATAATCATGGAAGAATTAATGCTAATTGACATACCGAGTTTTGTTAAGTTCGGTTCAGCCGTTAGTGCCCGCTAAAGTTTTAATGTATAACTCATTTATACTTAGGTATAACACAAAAGTGTATATAACAAAAGTTACTCCAAATAACAAAATAAACAACTTTTGTTATGTTTATATTTGCGGAAAAACCAATAGGAAACGAAATATCGCTATTTTTAATTTCAGGCTTCCTTATAACCCCCACTCCTGCCCGTCCATAGAAATGTTGGTATGGCTTATTATAATGAAGGCCTCACTGCTAATACACATACCGAGTTTTATTTAGTTCGGTTGGATCTTTTGTCCCAAATAAAATTGTTCCCTTCCGCTATAGGTTTTAGCGTATATCTCGTTTATAATTCGGTATACGAAAAAAGTGTATATAACAAACGTTACTCTAAATAACAAACTAAACAACTTTTATTATGTTCATATTTGCCGAAAAACTAATAGGAAACGAAATATCCCTATTTTTAATTTCTGGCTTCCCTTATAACCCCCACTCCTGTTCGTCTCAGAGAATTTTAATATAGCCTAAAGTCTAAGTTGGGTTAGTAGTAATATACATACCAAGTTTCATAAAATTCGGTTCAGCCGTTTATGCATGAAAAGGTAACAAACAAACAAACAAATAAACAAACAAACAAACAAACAGACACCAAAGAAACAAAATGCAGTTATGGTGTCTATGACATGTGAAACGAAAAGTTATCGTGAAATTTCGCGAAAAAAATCAATGTACAGACAGAGGTTACAATTTTATATATATATATAGATATATATGTCATCAGATTTTCCTTAAGGGAAGTAAGCTATTGAGGGACTACTCATCAAGGTTTTTTCTTTTTAATCCTTCATAAATGGAGATATCAACAAAATGTATTTACTATTTTTGATATCCCTTATTGAGACGGATTTGGGTTGGGGTAGCATAGTCCCTTTCAAGCTGTTGATCTTAAGTATATTCCTAACTTACAAAATATATATTTTAATGTTCATATAATACACAAAAAATCACATACACTATCATAATCATAAAAAAATAAATAAGAGGTTTCTTTGTTATAATCAAAAGTTTGTTTTGGGGCTAATTTCTAAAAGACTAATTCATTCGTCATATGGTACTATTTACTACGAGATATTTTGAAAATCAAATTCAATTTCAGCCGTCATTATGCTACCTTCAGGGTCTGTCAAATGATATTTCCCCTTTGGAGGTCTTAATCAGGTTTAATTTCCCTCTTAAATATATATGAAATTGTAACTAGTGTCTGTTCACTGATTTATTTTTTAGTAATTTCACATTTTTCATTTCTAATGACTGAAACAATTCTTGGTTTGGAGTATGTTCATGAATTTGTCCTAAACAACTAACCTCAGTATACTTTGTGTATTACTGATAACCAAACTTAAGACCACAAACTATATTAATATTCTTGTCAGAATTGTTGTGGAATGAGAAAACCGAATACTTCTAAGTCTATCTGTGAACTTATAAGTCACACTCAGCACTTTTATGCCATTTTATAGTAGCAAGTACTAATTATTATATTATTGTAATGGGGGTTTATTCTCAGTTTTCTGGAAATCTTATTAACTGGGGGATTTTTTCCCAACCGGTAAAAAGGGTTACTTTATTGGTTATTCATGAATTTTCTTACAATCCTGAGAGTTAACAGATTTTTGAGATTGACAAATTAACTTTTCAAGACAATTTAAATATTCAATACTGTTCACAGTATTTTTAGTCAATATTTAGTTTGTTTAAATAACAATTTCAATGAATCTGACTGATTTCAATTTGTAGAGATCTTTCAATTCTGCAGCTAAGACTTGACATTTTCTCCATTTCTCAGCAATTGCTTTTTGAACATTCTCATCATTTGGTACCAAAATATCAACACTATCTGCTGATATATTTTCTAGCCAAGGTTCGTCTAGTTTTTACATTAAAATCAGACATAACAAATGCTTGCAGAAACCAGTCTATATAATAGACAGTGCCACTCAACATAGGGCTAATTTCAAATTTATATTGAAGTTCTTTTTTGTATTATTAAAAATCACTACACAACGTAAAAGCTAAAATTAAGATCATTTAACCACAGTTGATATATACTTGCTGTCTAGTTTAGTTTCTTCAAAATATTCAGTTTTTCTGATTAATATAATCTTTATTTTCATTCCATTAAAATATACAAAAATTATTTTTTTTATATTTAGTTCCGGACACCAGCACACTATGTCCTTCATGGTGGAAGGCTAACAGTGCCTCAAGAACAGATGAAGGTTCCTGCTCCTTGGCATTACAATATTCAACGTTGGCCCCTACTTACTCATCAAGATTCTTCGAAAAAGGAAAACAGAAGGTAACTAGATTGTTTATTAATTTAGTTCATAAGAGATATAAATACATAGATATAAAGCAAACTCTCTTGTTAAGAGTATTTTGACTTGGCCTTTGTATTTTTATTGTGGATTATTTTTTCCTGTTTCACACCTTAAAAATCTACTTAATTTATGTACCACCTTTGAGACTTTTTGTTGTCATTGGTAACCTCAAAATATAATAATGGTTTACAAATAAATCTCCTAAACTGAATTTTCAAATTTCAAGGTGATTTAGATAAAATATTTCTTGAATAGTTCTTGGCCAAACCAGCTGTATATCTGTCAAATCTAGCATATTCTATAGCATTCAAAACCTTCTATGTGTGACTGCTAGGTCAATGGAATGTTTCTTGCTCATTCTGTGGGAACAAATTGTAAGACATAGGAGGGGGGATTCATAGTATTCCAACAATTAGTAATATGCTCACAGAAGTACCTGTACTATTATCTGGCTATACAGCACTCATACAGTTGTAATTGTAAAAATTGTTTTTAAAAAAAAATATTGTTTTAAATCCTTTTTTTATTTAATTTATTTATCTTTTTTAATGCTGCACATGAGTTATGGTACTGGTCGTAATGATTTTGACTATTAAGGGAAGAGGCTTGATTTCCACTCAGGAATTGGGTTTTTTTTTTTTTTTTTTTTTTTTTTTTTTTTTTTTTTTTTTTTGTATAAAACTAACCAAATATAGTTAGGGTAATTTTGAATTATATAGTACAAGCAAAGTATTTAGAAAGCCAATTTATGCTGCATAGGCTGTTACAGATAAGATGGCAGATGGAGAATTAAAATGAACCCATTTAAAGATATAGTTACCGAAGAATTACCTAAGCCTTTAATTTAAGAATTACCTAGAGCCCTTTAATTTACTTAATTTTAAATAATTTTACTTTTTGAAGTAGTTTTTATCTTAATGCCCATGCTTCAATTACAAAAAGGTTTTTTTTTTTCCAGTTCTGTATCTGTTAAAGTCTGTGGATCTTTATTAAAGAAGAAGGCACCATTAAGAATTAAGATAGAATGTGATAAAAGAGGCTCACGCTATCTAGGAAGAGGATTTATAAAAAGACGGGCAACATTATCCACTAAGCTTTCAAACAAAAATATCTTCTGCCTTTTCTGTACATTTCCTGTAGATCCCAAGTATTACTACATGGTGTAAGTAATTAAAATTGGACTGTTAGAATACAAAAATTCACTAGTTTAATGTTTATTATTAATTTAACAAATTCATTTGAGACTTGACATATCTTGTCTTGGCCAGCCTGAAAATGTTCGTATCTCGTATAACTCAAAAATTATTTGCCTTGGAATGTTGAATTTTCATATTTAAGCCTGGCATACTGTCTAGTTTACACCCTCCTAAGGAAAAGGGGATATAAAAAATTACAAATTTCTTTGTACCTATTAGATATTAAAAAACATGTATACAGTCCTGAATTAGTGTTCTGGCAGGTGGAAGTGACTTCTAATGTAGGTAGGATGAAAGAATTGGCTACGCATCCACTATAACAATTTAGTGAAACCGCAAAGCGCTTTCGATGCAGTGCATCATCGTCAGTGCCCTGTTGACACACCAAAACAATGGTTACTATCTCTATTAAAATATTTTAGATAAGGGGTAAACTCGATTGATAGTTTTAATGTCCTACATGTACTCACTTAATTTAATAACAAAAAAAATTGCATGTTGATATATGAAAAGTTTTATATGTTATTTAGTTCTAAGAAAGATAGTTTTTATTGTAATATGTTATCGAGTTTACCCCTTATCTAAAATATTTTAATAGAGATAGTAACTATTGGTTTATGGTGGATGATGCACTGCATCGAAAACGCTCTGCCGTTTTAATAAATTGTTACAGTGGAAGCGTAGCCAATTCTATCATCCTACTTACTGTATACAGTCCTCTTTGTTTATCAAAAAAAGTCTATAAATTATAATCTGTGGCATTGTTTGATCCAATGCATTGGAACGGAGATATTGGAGACATAAACAAAATAAATTCAAATGAAATGCAACCTTACATTTTGTTTAGTTAATGTATTAGGAGTATGTTTAAGGAAGTCATGTGCCCAAATCAGATTTTTTTTTACTTTATTATCAATTTGAAATGTACAAATTGTTTGTACATATATGTATTCCCTACCAGACCTACTGTAAGAAGCTTGTCTTAAATACATTCATTTTTTTGCATTCATTCGATTACCTAATGAGCAGGATCTTCAGTATTTGGACAATCCATTATCATTTATGGAGGAATTATTTTGGTATTATCATGCACATCTTTAAATAGTTGTAATGAATAGAAATCCCATTAAAATATATTGTCTTTTCTTTTAATTTTCAAAAAGTGTGGTAGTTGTTTAATAGTAGAATGTCCTTGAAAATAGTCCTCCATCAGTTTTTAAAATGGGCAACTGTGGCACACTAATGGGGAGGGGCTACTTTGTTATAATTATAACTTTTTATAATAGGATTTTAAACTAAAAGAAGATGATTTTAAACTATTCTGATTTCAGCAATCAATATTTAAAAGTTTTTATTACATTTTCAGTGAAAACCGTGTCATATGTTATGACTGTTTCCATAGAGAGCATGTCCCTAAGGAAGATTACACTGAGGACAGAAAACTTTATAATACTAAGGTATTTTTGTAATTATTACTTAAGGCATTTATATTCATGATATGGTGTTTTGGTGGTGAATAGTGTGTAATATTTCTGAACATAGAGAATTCTAGATAAATGCAGTGGGTCATTGATAACAAGGTTCATGCATCGATAAATGTACATGAAAAAATTGACAAATGCAGGAGTGTGAAGAGAATTTAGGTAGGGAATTAATATATATATATATATATATATATATATATATATATATATATATATATATTAAAACAATACAAAAAATAAAACTACTTATACCTATAAGATAACGAGTTCATCAATGAAACAGGATGATTAATAAAGTAATTTACTAATAACTGGTCTATATGATGTTTTTTTAGGCTGTTCGGCCTGAGTTCACAAAGACCAAAGTACCTTATATCTCGCCACTGGAGGCTGAAGCACCGATATATGATGTCCACGATTTTAAATGGAAACGAGACCTCTACATCAATCGCTTTGTGAACAGTTTCTATTTTGGAGGTGAGTATAATTACAAAAGAGTGATTGATCCTGAGATGCTGGATGGTAGAAAAACCAATTAATCCAAATAAAAAGGCCTTGTCCTCTACAAATATTTGTAGAAGATTCTGAGGACTCATTAGTTTAAGTCTGTTCATTAATAAGTTTTTGGATTATCCTAAAACTAAAGTAATTACTTATTTGACCTTGAACAGAGGTATTAATGGGAGTAAGAACTAAATATGTCTGAACATACCATCAATAAATGCTCCAGCTAGTTAAATAAGTATTGAGAGATTATCTTTCTTTCATACTATTACTATTATTATTACCGGCATTACTGGGCTATTTGATATTTGCTTTGGTTAGGAAAACACATCTAATAATAAAACTAAATTGAAATGTACAGACAGCTGTACAACAATTGTGACAAATATTGTCACAATTTTTGTTTGATCTTTGTTCAACCAACAAATGGATGTTCAATATTAAAATATTTTATGCAAAACTGAAGATCTAGTTCCATAATGGCTGGATTTGGAACAGTTGGAGGGGAGTTTAGAGGAGGGGAAATCAAAAATTCAAAATATTGCCAATATTATCAGTCAGATTAGAAATTTGTATAGGATCAAATGAGTCTTGTTGCAAATTTAATTTGTAATAAATGGTTTATACAATTTTTGTCTATCTCGAATATTATCCAAGATATTTGCATTTTTTTTTAGTTTCGAGCCCTCATTAAAACCCCTCATATATTAACAATAAGCTAATATACCTTGAAATGTTTTAAGCCAAGCTTAAATACCAAAAATTGTTTTCATTGAACATGTGAATATCATTTTGGATTTTACTTTCTTGACTACAAGATTTTTTTTATGCAATACCATATTCAACATTTTACCATTTCACGCAATCAAATAAAGGCTATATCTGCTAATGGAGGTAATTGAAACATGTGGAAGGAGGGGGGATTTAGAAGGGAAGAAAACCAAAAATTTGTATTATCTTAATTATTGTGAATTGAATCGAAAAATGTTATATATGCAATCTTATTTCAAATTTGATTTCCTCTAAATTTTGCACTATGAATGCTTTCTGTTATCTAACATTAACTGAGATATTTGAATTTTTTAATATTCACTCTTAGGAAAACTCCTACTCCCACTCATGCGATTTTCCCTACGAGCTCACGATTCACTTAAAATTTCATATCCAGCTGATAATTTGATTCCTGTTTACATAGACCTCTTTATTACGGGGGGAATATAGAAGATGGTGAGTTGAGATTATAAGTGTGTCATATACCAGATCGTGGGAAATATGTTTAGTTTTTGCAGACAGATTTTTTTATTAGCTGTGACATTGACTCTCAATGAGTGAGACTGTGGTTGCTATCGACAATCTTGTTTTGAGAAACTTAATTGCACCATGCTTTTCTCGTGCTGGTTGTGTGTTGAAGATTTGATTTTACTTTGAAAATAGAATTATAGTTATTTTTGAGATAATATTTAATTTTAATAAATTGAAAATATAAAATTATTTAAAATACTCACAAAAGAAAAAGTTCATTTTCTTTTTTCTATTTCAAGGTTATATTCCGGATCCAACTTTATGTAAAGCATCAAGGAAGAAAAACATATATAAGAGTTTTGTGGACTTCGAAGTAACAAAAAAAGAGAACGTGGAGAATGAAATAATAAATTATTTTCATGAGAATCAAAAAGCCAATTTCAAACGACCTAACAAATCAGGCTCAAAACAAAAGAGAAAAATTCAAAGAGAAATACGAAGTAAAATAAACTTTAGGTCTTAAATAATTATTTCACGTAAAAGAACACCTGCATCTTGCTATAATGTATCCCTAATTCTTTGAAATCACAGGACATTAGATGATAAACTGAAAACTAGATAGAGATAGTTATTCGATTCCATGCAATTATATAACGTAGCTCAGAGATATCAGCTCAATATAAATTTCCCTTCTTGTCAAAATCTTCATTGGAATCCCTGTCACAGGTAAGACTGATGGTGCATTAAATTATCTTCATGTGATATCTGTGATCTCTAAATTTCAAAAACCATGTATTTTAAATAGCTAATTGTTACTGATTAGTTGGATTTATTTTATGTGCAAAATGTTGGCTACAGGAAACCTTTTGCTACATTAGTACTATTATTCATTTGTTTTCTTGTTTTATATTTTTTTTATGTAGATTTCTCTTAAGAGAAATCAGCTATTGAGATTATACTAATGATATCATATATATCTGTTCGATCTTTCTTGTTTGTCTGGTACATTTTGAAAGCCACAATTTGCGTGGGAAATCTGTTTAGATTACGCAGCTTCTGTGGTTCAGATTTTTCTTTTTAGCTGCAAGCTCTCTCAATTGCATATCACATTAATAAATTACAATAAATAAAATAATATTATTTTTTTAAAAAAATCATTAAAACTCCTTAACCAACTATAGTGGCTTTGCGCAAGGAAAGGGTTAAAGGCATTTCTTTAAATGATGCTGTATCTGAAAAATGAATGAGGAAAGGTAATAAAACTCTATTATCTTCTTTCTAGCATTTTTTTATGTATAAAAATGATCAGAATTAAAAACTATTGTTATTTAACCAATACAAATTCCATTTTCTGTAATACCTTGCCTACAAAAAGTGGGTAAAATGCATTGGATTCCATATAAACATTTGGACCTGCATAATTCAAGAACATAGAAAATGATATTTTCAAAAGATTATTATGGGTTAAAGGCATTTCTTTAAATGATGCTGTATCTGAAAAATGAATGAGGAAAGGTAATAAAACTCTATTATCTTCTTTCTAGCATTTTTTTATGTATAAAAATGATCAGAATTAAAAACTATTGTTATTTAACCAATACAAATTCCATTTTCTGTAATACCTTGCCTACAAAAAGTGGGTAAAATGCATTGGATTCCATATAAACATTTGGACCTGCATAATTCAAGAACATAGAAAATGATATTTTCAAAAGATTATTAGCTGCTAACATAAAATAGATTAAAAAACATTGAAGACAAGAGAATGTCTTATTTTTTACAAGGCACATTCCTTAAAATTTACTTATAAATTATATTAATTTATTTTTACATATATAAACTATATAATACAGAAAAGACTTTATATAACATCTACTATGATAAAACAAACATAACAAAAAAAATTTGTTTAATTATCTAACTTTAATTTGGCAACAATAAATTTTAATTTACAGAATATAATAGTAATGGGATATGTCTTTGATATCCAGAAGATATGACTCAATATATATATTTATATTATAATGATATGTATACTATACATATTTACATACATTCAAAATTTTAACATTAGTGATTGGCAATGAACCACCACCATCTAGGTAATTTTATTTTAAGTAAATTTTACCAACTTTTAAAAGAAGTCTTAAAAAATCTTATAAATAAAGTTTTATTCATTGTATTATTGGAATGTAGCGAAAAGAAAAAAAAAAAGGAATAAATTAACAGCCTCAAGTAGAGGGTATATAATCTTAAAATTAATACTAAAAAATTCTGGTAATTTAAATTAAATTGAGCACAAAAGGAATGCATTGGTAAGAAAAGACTTTTTATCTTATGAAATGCTAGCATCTAATCTAAATTATTTATGATAATGCTTCTAAACAGGAATTTATCGATCAAGTAACAACTAATTAATTAATACGAAAATATATTATTAGCTTCTATAGTCACCACAGATACTGAAAGGGATTTAGAGCAGAAAGAAGTATATCGTACTGCCTAAATTACAGCGGAATCTGTATTGCAAGGCCTAAGATAAGATTTAATTTCATTCATACAATCTCACTTAGCATACTCCCAAATTCAAATACAAGAATGGACAATACATTTAAATAAATTGAACAAGCATAAAATACATATGTTTGATGTTCACAGCCTAAGATACATACATATTTTTTTTTTATACAAATGATAGTAACTATGTTCAAATTTTTCTTAGTTTAAGGGAAGATGTATTTTTCAAATTTTTGTTCCATGATAATGATCCTATTTTTGTCTCATTCGTAAATATATATTTACTCATATTTAACTTTATATATTATCTATAACAATTCTTTGATATACATGTATATACACTTAGTGCTTAACAGAAAATAATATTATAACTCAATCATATAATGAAGTGCTCATTCATCTACTTTTCTTTCATCGAGACTTTGAACACTGAAGGAATGTTAATTAGATACAGTTTAGTTTGAAAACCGCTATAATTTCAATTGCTTCAGACACTTTAAATAATCGTCTACTTTTTGAAGAAGTCGTCAAATCAGAGGGTGTTGCGATGGCGTAGGTCGGTAGGTAATTGTTGCCCGATCAGCCCAGGCCAGTCGTAGCCATCGCACTCTAGGCACTAGCTGTGCTCGATCATGTTGGACAACCTTGAAGAATTGAAATTTTCAAACCTCCATCTCTGCTCCATTGCTCTCGGGTTGCAGTCTTCCATTATAAGTTTCTGTTTATTCTCCGATATCGCAAGGCATTTTTTGCTGCTTCCATGTTGAATTGTATTAGTCTGAAAATTACGAGTATATTTAGAGTTCCAGTGCATTAGTAATATTGGTATGTTTTAATAAGCACACAAGTGTTTTATCTTTAGTTCCACTGTAATTATTAATTTACAATTTCAAACTAAGTATACCTTCTGGCCCATATAGGGTTATGGGAAGACAATTTTATTCCTAATGACAAAATAAGTTCCTTCAGAGACAAAACCTGTGAGCTGTCTTTTAGCAGGAACTCAGAAAGTAACTGTTTCCAAAAAATAAATAAAGTAATTGGACAACTTTTTCGAAGGGAATTTTCCATCATCAAAAGTGATTTAGATTATTGTCAAATTTTAAAAATGAATTCATAGAACATTGAATTGGAAATTAGAATAGAATGCACAATTATGGTCGAAGGTCAACAAATATAAAAGAAAAAATTGATACTATCACTGCAGAGATACCTCCCTGTCTCCAATGTCTTAATTTCAAACAAACTTTAGAACCTCAAATTTCCTGCCTTTCTCCACACAAGGTCAGTGTCTTCAAATTAAAAGAATATTCAGATGCCTCTGAATACAGTTTAAAAATTCTGTTCATTTGCGTGTAAGGTTTTTTGAAGTTCAGTCTATACTCACATATTCTTGAACAATATTTTCTGTTAGAAGGTCAAAGCTCAACTCGTTGAACGTATTGAAAATCTTATTGTGGACCATGGAATCTCGACTGATTCAACTGGAGCCAGAAGAAAGTTTATGGATATTCTACAATCTGATTTCGATGCTGTACTCTGTCTTTGACTCTCTTTACCGAAAGTTTTTTTAAAAATTTCTTTTAGCATTTGGATTTAATTTCAATATTCAGATTTTTAACAATATTCAGTTCGCCTTGACAAAGGTAATAAATTTTACCAAAAGGACGACAAGCTGATCGGTTTCATTTCAACCTATGTGACCAACAACCACATCAGATAAAGATAGTTTATGGATATTTGTAGCTCATGTATATATGAAATTACTATCAGGCAGTTGCATGATAAGAATTTTAGGAAGAATTAAGAAAAGTTCCTTAAAAATGAGCTTTGGTTAGCCATATGAGTTAAGTGGTCTTAGTATACTTGGTAAATCTAGTCATGGGTTTTATTCCCATTTAGACAATAGGAATTTATTTAGTGACAAACTCGCTAAATAAAATCCTAAGTAATAATCCTAAAATCAGTTAAAAATAATAACTCAGTTTGGGCTAATCAGGATTTTCTAGTATGTAAGAATTTTTTGATTCCGTTTCCAAATATTATTTACAATCTCATAAATATATTGTGAAAGGGACCCATTAAGCCAAGAACATAATGTTTCCTTGACATGCTTCGTTTATGGAAATGCGATTAATATTTGGGGTTGGAATCACAAAATCCCACCAAGGCTAGAAAAGTCCATTAAATGCATTTAGTTGTACAAATTAATGCTCATACTCCCCGAATGTGGGAAAGATTAACATGGGGTCATGCCCAGATAAAATGAATACTTCATCTGAAAAGCAACTTCCGTTTTTTACTTCCTAGTATGAAGGAGAGGAAGTAATATAATCACAAAGACTTTCAATGGATTATCCGTTTTAATCCTACCATTTTCACTAGTTTGGCATGGTGTCTGTATATACATATGCATCTCACATAACTCGAAAACGGCTAGCCTTAGAATGTTAAAATTTCATATATGAGAATGATGTAATGTGTAATTGTACACCAACTCTTCTTTAGATCAAAATTGATTAAGGGGGAGGGTTTAGTGGAGTAGAAAATAAAAAAATTCAAACTTCTCTATACACATTAGATATTCAAAGAATTCGTATATATCCAGTTGTGTTTATCATGAAAAGTTTTATAAATTATGTCTAGGATATTTTTGGTCCAATGCCTTGTACTGAATATATTATATATCACTTTCGAATGAATTTTTTTGAAAAGGAGCGCAACCAAATGTTTTATTTAATTTAGTAGGACTAAATTGAAGTTACGTGGTGCCCACTTCAGAGTTTTCATATACACTCTTTCCTAGACCTACTCTACTGTCCTCGCTCAAGGTAACAGTAAGGAGGTCCTTCATATAGGCCTATATGGTAATATGCTTGAAGCAAAAAATTGAAAGAAAAATATTGTGTTAATTCAAATACCTTACATAAATTCTACATATTTTTTAAACATCAAATTTTTTAAAGCTTATCGCCCTCTGTAAGCTACACAATTCATGAAAGACAAATTCATTACCTCATGATTATAGAGCCAAAGCTGATTTCCTTTAGAACCATGGCAAGGATAAAGGATGACATCCTGGCCAGCATAATCGAGGCAGGCTTCATCTCGTCGAATTTCCCCTTCTTTACTCAGCATCCAGTACTAATTAGGAAAGTAATATCCTTATAAATAAATATGTTTGAACACATTTTTAAAATCATTTTAAGGGTACCTGACAGCATTGAAAGTTTCTGAAACTGTTTTAATTTGAATACTTTCCCATAAATGTTTACCCGAAAGAAGACACTAGATACCCATTGGATTACGCCCCACCCCCTGACTAATATATTACTTAAAATTTAAATGTAAAAAATGTTTTAGAGCATTTAAAACAAATAAAATGAAGGGTCGTTGTTAGCCAAAATTATTGCAATAGAATATTTCTAAATAAAGGAAAAAAGAGATAAAAACAAAGAGTTAAGAATTTTATTTTATGTTAACTTTTTTTTATCAAGATTCAGAGACTATGCTTTATAAGTTGCAACTGGCTGTTTTGTTTGGAGATGCTCTTTTCATATTACTATTGCCCACCGAAATCCTTTTATTATCCTCGTACAATGACTTTTTGGGCCTCCCTTTTTCCCTATGCTCAATAATCTGCCTTCAAATAAATCGAGAAGAAATTTGAAATACATTTGCAATGATTTTTGAACTGCCACTCTGATGAATCTATCTAGTGGTATTTAGAGAAAATTGTGTTTGTCTATACTGCGGTCCTTTAATTAAGGATCTAACTACATTTATTAGCACCATGGTAGTTTAAAAAAAATGTTCTCCCATACAGAGTTTAAAATTGACATATTAGCTATAAAAGAATAAGCATTTTGATTGACCTGAAAATATGTGATACATTTAGTGACAATTCACTTCACACATTTCTGATTATTATCCAATTAATTTAATTGATGAAAATGAGACTGTCTTTTTGGAGAACTGTCAGATTAGGCTTTTAGTATTTTTTTTCGATCTATAGAATGGAGAAATTTACTCACGAAAAATGTATTGCTCTGTATACCTTATGTAAATCACTAAGAATATAAAATTATTTCTAAAATAAAACTAATAAGAACTTACACTATTATTTAATACTAAACGTATTTATATTTACAACAAAATCAAAATATAAGTAGCAGTAACAATTACAGTATAATATTAATAGAATAAAAGAAAACTTGAGAAACACATGAGTACCTTCACCAAATCTGAAAATATAGGATTCAAAGCTATAATAAGCTTTATTATACAAAACTAATAATAGTGCATTTTATAATGGCTTGATAAATATACTGTATCACAGTAGCTATTTCGCATATATTTTAAATTGTGAAATGGGCAAATGATCAATATTACTAATTATTATTTTCCCAATCCTAAAAATTAAGTAATTATTATTTAAGAAATAATTAATTCCTGAGCAATAACTTTACATACACTTTTGCAGAATAGAAAACACTTTTTGAATTTTTATATCTTTGTATAAAGTGAAGGAAGTATTGTAATCACAAAAAATGTTGGTTTTCAAATTTCAATCGGATTGTCCATTTTGACACTTCCTCAAACAACCTAGGTTAATTTCTGCATGATATCTGTATATAGATGTACATACTTTGTGACTTGTAACGTGTTATAAAAATAAGTGACCAGTTGATTACTCCAGCCAGGAACATACTCAAGATGTGCATTCATTCTAAGAATAGCTGCTCATTAAAGTATGTTATTTTGATGCACCAAAAGTTGTTGAATTTTAATTAAATATAAGCATATTCTTTTGTTCGGAGGTTATTATTCACTCTTGTATCTTCATTTATATAAACTGTTTATTAAACTTCATTACCTACCTTGATAACAGTTTTTTCTACGCTGTTTTTATGTACTATTCTTTTCAATTCAATCATCTTACTGCCTTTTAAAGCTATCATGTTTTGATAGTACTGACCTCACTTACCTTTAATTTGATCATTATCTGTAACCTAGTTTCTTACCCTCCTGAATATTAAATGTCTTTTGGTTCTTTTCTTATTTTGAAATAATACCATTGATTCACCTTTCATCTTATTTTCTTAATTTGTATTATTTAAACCATCCACATGTTATTTCGGATTTGGCAAGCATTTTTATTTAAGAAAGATTCTGAAAGTAAAATTGCATAAAAGAATGAAATAAGAGATCTTCTTTATCATTCAGATGTAACAAACTCAAATATTTGTAAAGTGGTACCATTAAGATGAAGACTCATTTACCCATTGCACAAATAATGAAGCAAATAAATATATTACAGTTGTGATACACAGTTACACACACTACTAACATACTGAAGCAGAAGAATTAGTAATTAAGACGAGCTGTACAAAGGAAGAGTGAATTCAACAAAACTGGAGGAAACCATAGCCAATTAATAAAATGTACAAACAAAGATGCACACACTCAGCATTAGCAATTGCACAATTGGATAAGGATTCTATAAAATGAGGGATTGATATAAGAGGTGCTTTTCAAAAGTTAATAACTTCACCCACGTCCACGAAACAGAAATTACTTTTACCACCATTTTTTTAATTTTTAGGAATTAAATATTTTGTTCTAGAGCGATATTAGGAAACAAATTTATTATATTGATGGCCTTTTTTCATAAATTCATTTCATATAATTGAATTTTCAAATAGATACCAATGTTGTCAGTAATTTTTTATGTACTCCCCATCATCATAATACATTTTGGGTATTTGAAGACTTCCCTTCTGACATGATAGATCTACTTTTTGTGGTTTATTATTAGAAAGGAACCAAAAAGCTGTGATACACAGACTACTTGTGAACCTAACCATTTAACCACATTCAGCTACTGCTTCTCATTCATTGAGTGGTGGTTAAAATTAACAACTGATTTAATGTTTCTTTTTTTTCATTGAGATTTAAAACCAAAATCATAAAATTTTCTTTTAGGATTCTTTATACTTTTTAACATACTTCAATGAAGTAGCTACCATTTTTTAGAATAATTATATTATATCAAGTAATTATATTATATTATAAATTTTAGAATTTTAATTTTTTTAAATTATATAATTATGATGCATTATTATATATTCTTGCTTCATTTACTTATTTATTTTTATTGTGGACCTTTATTAGAATGTAAATTATACTGTTTCTTTACCCTTGTACATTTTGAAACTGCTAGATCTATTCGCCCCCCTCCCCCCCCCCCATTACAAATTAATTTATAGTAACCATTTTTAATATATTTGCAGTTCTTTTTTATTATAAAATAAAAATATATATTGATGTGAAATTTCCACACATGTTTTACTTCCTGCAAATATAATTATTGAAGAATTTGCAATGAATATTCAAATTATATCATCTGTTAATATTATTCAGAAAGCTATTTTTTAAATATTTATTTTCAGACTATATGAGTAACATTAAAAGTTAAGATCAAATCTTAAACATTAATTTCCGTATTATCCATATAATTGAACTATAAAAGCCAGTGTCTGGCTGAATTACACTATATATACTTTGAATAAATTATTTCTTTAAGAATTAATAGTGAAAATTTAGTTTCAAATCGTCCAAAGCAAACACAAATATGTACACAACATGCAAAAATAAGCAAGGGTAGTTCCTGGACCAGGGGATGAGGGATGTTTGAAAGGGAGTGCATGAAAGCTTAGCGCTTGGTGTTTGGGTTGTGGCCTGGACAGGAGTACCTGGTTCCCACCCTGCCCGTGGCATGGCCACAGTCCAACAGGCTGGTGCAGATCTTCTGCTTTGCAAGGCGAATCCACACACCGATCGAATGGCTCATTTCGAATCTAGCAGACACAATACGGTGTAAAAACACACAGCACAACACAACAATAATACAAAACAAAACAAACAAACACAAATAAAAAAAAAATTGATAGCGGGTGCTATGATCTAGCTTTAGGTGCTAAGTGATTCGGTGCAGGGAATGTGTCCTGTTTCTCAAATTTCCTTCGCCTGATTGATCATTTGCTGGAAAGGGAAGAGAAAAATTATTATTTTAACCTGATTTCCTCCCATCTTGTGGCACGGATAAAGGCCAACTGGTTTATGGAGATTTGCTTTCCTTGCTGGTGAGTCCAGACATGTCTTCCCACCGTAACCTAGATTTCTAACCTATATAACAGATTTTAAACATTTTCATACAGAAATATAACATTATCATGAAGATGTTAAAACATTCAACTGTTAGACTGTAAGAAAACAATCAAATAAGTGAATTTGTTATCTTTTTTTATTAGTGAGATAAACAAAAGTAGTTTACCTTCTCATTTTAATGACAATAGTATAGTCAAAATTGCACTGAGATATTTGCAAAATATTAGTCAAAAGCTATTAGCAAATGATAGAAAATAATGAATAGTTTGTTCAAAAATGACTTTAATTCTAGAAATGTTTAAATATTGGATAAAATATAATACAACAATGAATGAAAAATGAATACTTCACTTCTTCATTTAAAAAATTCAAGACTAAATAGGACATCCAGTAATTAAGGCATATTTAAGGAGCTCATATTTTTCTAATAATTGAAATATTTGAAAAAGAAAGTTGTTCTATAAAGAACAAAGAATAAAAGAAAATAACTTTTGGTTAATAAGAGTTCTAGAGAATATAAAAAGAGAGGACTCCTTGATTGATAATTTTAATAATTGTATCATGTTTAAACCTCCCATTCCGATTATTAAATTCAACGGAATGAGAAAAAAACAAAACAATTGAATCCAACGTAATTCGCTCAAAAAAAGGCCCGAAATACTTGATGTTGCATACCTCTCCAGAAGCTACGGCATCTCCAGGAATAAACAGCTCGGGGAAAACATTATCCAGGTACCATTTGAATGATTTACAGTTCAATCTTTTCCTCAACTCTTTTCTTGAGCTTACGTCTCCGTAATCACCCTGTAGAAGGAAAAATACAAACGAAAGTGAAAAATCACTCACAAACTGTTGATGTCACATATTTCACATTGGTGGGAATTATAGTGTCACAAGTCCCTTTTACCGATCAAATACAATTGAAGGTACAAAAATGAATTAATTTACTGAAATGTATTTCACAGACGCGGTTATCTTACCAAATCGTTCCCGACTCGTTGGTAGTAATACTTTGAATATTCATCCATCCAGACCTCAGCCAGCCTGACAGAATTTCTCTTCAAGACATTGACTCCGCTCTTCCACTTATATGGAGATCGCTTCCTGAATATGTGGCCAACATGAGAGCAAGGAACTATTTCTAGTGTTCCTCCACACATCCATGTCTGTAATAGAATTAAGGTTTCATAAGTAACTCTAAGAATTATTATTTCAAGTTTTGAATATTTTTTTGAAAAAATACATCAACACAAAAAACACAAAATATTTTTGGTGATTCTGAGTGTTATGTTAATCCATATGTTATTATTTCCATAAAGAGCTTAAGAAGAATTTCGTTACAATGAAATTTTCCCATAAAACCATTTAAGCAAAATTAAAACATCATTTACTCAGCTGTAGAGACTACATTTAAAGTGTACAAATATTTCGGAAAGTGTACAAGTCCATTGTTAAAATCCTAAATTAGGTTGTCTGAGATGTTCATTCAAGGAAGGAGTTATTTCAAATATTTAACTATATTTTATTACAGATCTAGTAATCACTTCTTGAAATGGGTTTCATATTTTTTGTTCTACGAATTGATAAAATTTCAATCCGTTAATAACACCCGTCTTCATTGTCTTGCATAAAAAGGAATCTGAAGAATTACCTTGAAGGAAAGTTCCAAGTTTTCACCTCCCCATATGTCAAATCCTGAGTCGTATGTACCCAGTTTTTCAAAGAATAATTTATCTATGCTAAAGAGACCTCCTGCCATTGTAGGGCTATATACAGGCTCTGCAGGATTTTGGTGGCGTTTCTTCTCTCGCTCTGGAACCGCATGCCAGTTGAACTGAAAAAAGAATGAAAAATAGCTAGTATGATAGTAATTTAAGTCATAACAGACTTCGAATATCAAAATCATCAAACATATGAGCTAAAAAAGCATGGTTTAATACATAAAATATGGCCTGAAAACATACAACTACATGTACTATTCATAATTTTGAGTGCCTAGCTCTAGTATTCAATATAACCTGTATCTTTAGACATGTAAATGTATTATTCTGCTTGGTACAAAGTCAATGATTATTCACAAGAGTTCGAATTACTATCCTTACACCTAGTTTTCCACTTGTGATCAGCTTATAGAAATTTATAATTAATCAGCAATTTAAACATGAGCAAGAAATGCATGTTATCCAGAACAAATTATCCGGATAAATAATCAAGGTCTATTTTCCTTCACAAAATGTTTCTTACGGTAGAGTGCATCTTCAGAGTACTGGCTCCATCATCAGTGCCTGTTGATATAATAGTCCCATTTAACATCAAATACTTAACTAAAATAACAGATATTGATTAGTTGTTTTTTGTTAAGCCTTTCTATTTTATACATTTTGATTAAATTAGGACTAATAGATATATTCATGTCATGTTCCATTTTGCCACAGGGCTCTGAGCATGAGATAGTGACCCTTAGCAGATATCCTATAAGGGAAATCAACTTGCGATTAAAGACCTTCTCCTACCTGGAGTATACAGATCAATTGAATATTATTTTTAAAACACTTGTAATGAATCTGAAATTACATTACATGTTTCATTTTTAAAAATGACCTTATATTTTATATTTTGAGTTGTTTTGTTTGTTTTGGGGCGAAAAACTACTATGCTATCATCCCCCGTAATATCTACAACTCTCGTTTTGGATAAGTACCTGCATTCTGTGAATAAATTGTGCTTATTTAAGTTTTAAACATTGTTATATCATTGTTTATACTTTAGGTTAATCAGAATTACTTTTTTGTGGCTCCTCACAATTTATTTCTTATAAACGCTTGGCGCTTTGGGGAATCAAATTCCCATCCACAGAGCTACAAACTATAAAGCACCATAATTAAGGAGTCTAAAAACCATTTTCTTTTTTTAATGATTCATCACCCTCACCACCAACTAAAAACAAATAAGATTTATAATTTAACCTGTGTCTTAATTTTGATTTATTTGCCATCTGGCAATTCTTCCAAAATCTAGTTTATCTTATGTTATTAACAATGGTAAGAACATTTTTTTTTGTAAATTTAAATATTTATTTTTCTTTTTTTTATTCTTAATTTTTATATATATAACCCTACGAGAAGGTAGTTTATTGACTACATGTTGTGTATAATACCTGTACACAAATTAATATAAGTCTTTAAAAGTTGTTAAAATAATCACAATATTTTTAACAACTATTGGAAAATAAAATAAATAACAAATAAGAAAATAAAAATAGAATAAACAAATAAAGAACATAAAATATTTCTTATCCATAACAAGTTCTCACATTTCCCTGTAATTTATAAATTTCTTCAGCTATCTATAAATAAATTTATTCTTCTACATTACATATATTTTTTTATCTTTATTTTTTTCAGCACTTTTTTTTAAAAATATGTATATTTGTCATTACTTTTTTTAATTTTTTTTTATCCAGATAAATACATGAACTTATACTAATATGTACCTATTTACATTTATTCATAAACATCATATTTTATGTTGTATGTAGACTTAAAGTTCCTTATAAAACTTTGTAATTTTCATAAAATTAAATAATTTACCTAGCTCTTAGAGGTCATCCCCAAGGGTAACTGATATATTATTGGAAATATTGAATTATGTAAGCTTGGAGATCATTTAGAATCTGATTACTTAGTAAGAGTTTTTTAGTTTATGGTTTTATTCTCTTTCGGGTTATCCCCATGTGGTGTGACATTTTCGTAGTTAAATTTTTATGAGCTTTCACTGGGCACTGCCAAGTATTGCTTCTTTCATGAATACATAGGACTTACTTGCAAGTTCCAATCGAATCCTCCAACATTGACTCCCCCTGCATCCCTCCAGTGGTACTCGAGAGTGGTGTCGTCTATAACATCTATGACAGGGCAGACGACAGTGCTGGGGTTCCTGGCTATCCTGTCTAGTAGGGGCTCTAGCCAGCCTTCAGCACACTCGCAGTGTGAGTCTAGGTATGTGAGGACAGGGCCCTTGGCGTGCCGGGCACCTAGGAGCCTTGCTCTGATCAGCCCTTCCCTCTTCTGGGCTCGGATGATCTTCACCACAGGGTACATAGCCATGTACTCCTCTAGTTGTCTTTTCAAGTGCGCTGCAACAATACATCGTCATATAATAAATTTAACCCACCATAAAAGTCTGTCACGCAGGTGCTGGATAAACTAAGCAGATTTCCGACGTGCTGGTATAACACACTTGTGTTTTCATCTCACCCCATATTCTCTATTTATATGTGAGAAAATTGATGAGTAGAAGGGGGGGGGGTTACTGAAAGCAGAAAACAATGAAGTACGAATATCTCTCTTAATACTTGAGTTACGACAAAAAACAAAGAATAAAAATTTTCAAACATCAATAGTTCAAGATTCATTTTACGATTCAACTAATAGTAAAGAAGATTCCCTCCTCTTCTAACGCCCACCATTCCAGGTCTGGTTTCAACCAATAACAAATACGATCTTCACTGTTGAATGAAACAGTTAAATATCGATTATGATATAGATCTAATAAACATTATCGAGACAAGAACTTAAGATCTTACTTGATGATGTAATCACATAACATATTTGCATGTGTCTCACAGAGTAAAAGTTTAATGAGAACAATATCTTGTATTAAAGCTTCGAATAAAGTGTTTCATTATATAACAGCTTATTGTTATTATGGCATTAATAGGAGTGGGGGTTTACCAAGGGCCGAAATCTAATAAATACAAATATCTAGGTTAATAATCGAGATAGTGATGAAATGTGTATAAAAACATTTATAGAAAATTTAATTAGCAACAAGATTTGCCCTATACACTTTTTCGATCCGACGTATAATAACGGAAATATTTCGAACTTCCAAAATTCCCTTCTAAAAGTCCCATTCCCCTCTCCCCCAGTCTGATTTCAGCCGTTAATGAACTTGGTTTTTATATAAAACGTTTAAATATTCAGTTTCGTAACGATCAAGCGAAAATTACGACAGCTAGAGTGTCAAGGCAACTATATATATATATAACATTTTGAACGGACCTCATTTTCGTCATCTACAAGGCAGGATCGATGGACATTTGAGGATTTTTTTTAGGAAATCGCGCTATGAGTGCAACCTCAATAGCTGATTTTCCTTAAGGGAAATTGTTTATTGCTTATTGTTAATATGACATCAATAGGAGTGGGGATTTATTGATGACCTAAAACTAAAATATTGCATTTTTCGGTTAATATTTATTATAGAAAAAACACGTACATTACAACATTTATAGAAAATGTCATTTGCAATAGAATTGACTCAATAAAATTTCTCATCCGACCCATAATAGAGATATTCTCAGTTCTCGAAATTCGCCCTCTACCCCTCCCCCTCCACCCTGGTCGGATTTTAACCGTTAACGAATTTGATCTTGTATACAATTATTAAATATTGAGTTTGGTATCGATTATTATTATTTACGTCCACTTTATGCAACTGTGGCTAATCGGGACGGGTTATCTATAGGTTACCACCCTTTTCTAGCCAGGGTGGGCCTAAGGAGTTTATTTAATGAGTCCGTCACTAAATAAATTACCAATGCCCAGGGCGGGAATCGAACCCGCCACTCTAGGGGTCTACCACACGAGATTAAGACCAACGCCCTAACTCGCGCGGCCAACCTGAGCCCTGGTAATGATTAAACAAACATTTTGACCAGTAGAGCGTTACAGGAAAGTTTTCGAATTTCTCGTGATGAGTACAACTTCAATAGATGATTTCTGTTTAGGAAAATCTGCTAAAACAGCAGTTGGAGCGTCCTTTAAGCAGATTTCTCATGTGGCATCCTGCAGTAAATATTATCCATATATTTTCAATGCACTACTGAAATACAATTCCGCTACAATTGAGTGAGGCAGCTACTATCGACCTTTTATTCCGTGTTTCTCCAAATATTTCATAAAACTGTAAACGGCGTAAAGGGGAAATTACGTACGCCATAAGGTTAATACTTATGTTTAGTAAGTAGGTAGAGTTTCATTCATGACTGGACTATTAAGACGGGGGCCGTAAACACAGGTCACGGTATAGCTGTGGCTCGAAGTAACTCTGAAATAAGTTAGGGGCGATGTTGCTATCTAGTGCCTCCCGGGGAGTGGTACTATAGCTCTCCCTGTTTCAAGTTATAGCTCCGCTAAGAAGAAGAAAAGTTATGGCTCGCAATAAAACATCTTTCTGGAAGTATGACTCTCAAAGGGGTAAAAATAAAATGGATAAATTTACATTTTACGGTAAATTACATTTTGAAATTTAATTCAGAGTACTGGTTCAAATGTATATTATTTTATTTATGAGTTTTAAAATATATTACAAATAAAAATAACCCCCAACCCACCAGTTAGAGACACAAAACGGCAAGAAAAGGGAAGAAGTCCGTCACCCAGGGATTGCGTAAACTTAGCAGATTTCCCACGTGATGTTATAAGGCACTTGTGATATCCCACCACAAATGTTTTATTTCTAAGTAAAATATTATGTCTCGCAGAGGCTACGTTAACTAACCAGATTTCCCATCACGTGTTTGCATTTGTCCTAAAACGTAAAACTTCAATGAGAACAATATTTGGTATTTAGGCTTCGAATAAAGTGTTTCTTAATATAACAGCTTATTGTTAATGTGACATGAGTAGGAGGGGGGTTTGCTGAAGACCGAAAACTATTGTAAAAAATGCAAATATCTTGGTAAATAGTCAAGATATTGAAAAAGTCCGTCACTCAGGGGCTGCGTAAACTAAGCAGATTTCCCACGTGAAGTTTTACAATAGAGAAATCCGCCTAATAACAGCTGTAGTAGGAAGGGATCTCTAAACCTATTCACGAGGGACGAATAGTTCTGGAAACGGCCACCAGAGCTCTCGGCGGAGAGTCCGGAACATGGCGGGGTTCCGTCGACCACACACACAATACAAATGCAAATATCTCGGTTAATATTCAAGGTACTGAATAAATGTATAGAACAATATTTATAGTAAATTTAATTTACAATAAGATTGATTCTATACAATTTTTCGATCCGACGCATAATAACGGAGTTATTTTGAATTTTCAAAAATCCCCCCCTCTAAACCCCCCCCTCCCACTGGTCTGATTTCAGCCATTAACGAACTTGATCTCTCTTTTTACGTAAAACGCTTAAATATGAAGTTTGGTAACGATCAAACAAAAAAAACGACCGCTAGAGCGTTAACAGACATATATATATATATATATATATATATATATATATATATAATTTTGAACGGACCTCATTTTCGTCATCTCCTGGGTAGGATCGATGGACATTTGAGGAAATATTTCAAAACTCGCGTCATGAGTACGACCTCAATAGCTGATTTCCCTTAAGGGAAATCTGCTAAAACCGTACATAACGACATTTATAGAACATTAAATTTTCAATAAGATTGGTTCTTTACAATTTTTCGATCCAGCGTATAATAACAGGGAAATTTCGAATTTTTCAAATTCTCCCCCCCTAAACCCCCCTCCAGGCCCGATTCTAACGGTTAGCGAACTTGATCTATATTTATACACAAAACGCTTATACATCGAGTTTGGTAACGATAAAACAACAATTTCGACCACTAGAGCATTAACAGACATAATGCTGTTAATAATTCAGGACCAATCCCTAAATTCAATCTATTTTCATGAAACTCGACACGAAAATTATTTTGTAGTTGAGGATCAATGGTATCATAGTAGTATTTTCATTTTATAATTTATTACAATGCAATATATATTATATGTAATACAGATTATAATAACTGAAATATTGAAAAGTAGTAGGTACTGAAGACTTGTTCTTTAGTACTTTCGCCTTTCTCTAAACTTTCCACCTTAAGCTGTTTTACTGGTCAAGGAAATTTGTAAACTGTGTTTCAAAGGTAATGGACTCTCTTTTCAAAGGTTATCGCATTAACGGGCACATAGAAACACACGCACTCACTCTCTCTCTCTCACTGCCTCTCTCTCTCTCTCTCTCTCTCTCTCTCTCTCTCTCTCTCTCTCTCTCTCTCTCTCTCTCTCTCTCTCACACACACATACACACCAACACACACAAATTTGAACGAATAGTGTTTTTTGGCATCCAGAAAAGTCATGTTGGTCCCGGATTTAGATCGTCCGTGGAACCTATGGCAATATCTTATTTTCTAAAGGAAACTGCTAAAAACTAAACGGTCAGATATAAGAGAATGAAATGTACTTAAATATTATGAGCGAAATCAAAACAATAAATTGTTCTTATCGTATATGTAATTTTTAACAGCTACACCTGCTCATTTGAAAACAGTCGTGAATCATATTAATGTGGACCTTTGAAATTCATAAATTCAAAAAACCTTTATGGATAGAAATGGTCAAGATTTTATAGTTTTGAGTAAATATTATTAACAAATCTTTCTTTCTTTTTCTGTTTTTCTCCTCATAGTAACCTTATGAGAAGTTATTTATTAGGGTACATGTTCAGTTGCCATATGGCATATTACATGTATGATTATGTTTAAATATATTTTTGCAATATATATTGGTTAATGGTTTATTTACCATATAATCAAGTGTAATAAAAAAAATAAAATAAAATTATGAAAGTAGCAAGATAATTACAAATAAAATTAATAAATGAAAAAACAAATTAAATAAATTTAAACACAACCGATGTTGCAGTAAGGCAAATATATTGAATTATAATTCTCATTCCTCATAATGAACTGTATATTCTAATTATTTTTGCTACATCCATATCTATACTTATGATAAACTTTATGAGTTCTTAATTACATTTATTAAATAATATATGAGGTGGTTCTGGCCAATTACCGCCTTTTAAAATTATGTTCATTATGAAATTAGATTATATGTTTGAACAGTCTTAGAGTATATGTAAAAACGTTTGTGTGTCTGTGTTTAGCAAGTGCATTTGTCATTGTCTTGAATTTTAAATCTTGTTAAATAATGTCCTGTCTGTTCATGTTCCATTAGAAATTGCGAGCATTTGTGATGGTGACTCTTAATTGTATTGTAGTACAGTAATTGAGGAGTTCTGTGTAGAAAGGGCGTATGGCGGTATACGACCTTTTTTCGGGAGATGACTTTTTTAGATTCCTTGTGGTCTCGTATATATCCATACGAAATTTCGTGTTTATATCTCATTAATTAACCTTTTACCGCCTGTTTGAATCAGTGGAGTGTAAATTGTAAGATTGTATTTTGCTAGTTTTAGGTTTGTTTGTTGCTGTCCTTTTCAAAAATGAGCAATTTGGAATAAGTTATTAGTTATGAACGTATTTTCAAAACTTCGAAGAAAAAAAAAGGAAAAATGAACCTTTTCAAGATAAGTAAGAATAAACTATACCCGGGTGAATAGTTTACTTCAACAAAAGGTAGGATGGATAGTAAAAACTTTATCTCGATATTGAACTGTTGTAAACAAACCAGTCAAATTAAAGTTAATGCAAATGAGCAAGAGAATTTGATCATTTTTATGGCTGTGATAAAGTACAAGACACACTTCTTACGGGATATCTTATTGTGTTTCCACTCACTGTGCACCAGCACAAAAACACAGAGACATACTGTGCAACTATTCAGTAAAATGTAGCGGAACTCCTATTAATGTTTATCTCAAATTTTTACCCAGCCTTTACCAAATTTCTGAGAAACACCTTCGTGTCATTGAGATAATTTCACTGAGAAAAGAGGATCCCATACAGTAACATTTCTTATACAGTACTATTTTATTAAAAAACTAACTTTCTACAAATAGCTGTAAATGTTTTAGCAGATTTCCCTTAAGGGAAATCAGCTATTGAGGTCGTACTCATGATGCGAGTTTCGAAATATTTCTTCAAATGTCCATCGATCCTACCCAGGAGATGACGAAAATGAATTCCGTTCAAAATTTATATATATATATATATATATATATATATATATATATATATATATATATATATATATATATATATATATTTGTCTGTTAACGCTCTAGCGGTCGCAATTCTTGTTTGATCTTTACCAAACTCGGAATTTAATCGTTTTATGTAAAAAGGAAGATCAAGTTCGTTAATGGCTGAAATCGGACCAGTGGGAGGGGGGGGGTTTGGAGGGGGGATTTTTGAAAATTCAAAATATCTCCGTTATTATGCGTCGGATCGAAAAATTGTATAGAATAAATCTTATTGCAAATTAAATTTACTATAAATATTGTTCTATACATTTATTCTGTATCTTGAATATTAACCGAGATATTTGCATTTGTATTCTGCGTGTGGTAGCCAGTAGGCTAAGTTCGAACTTTCCGGCGAGAGCTCTGGCGGCCGTTTCTATAACTATTCGTCCCTCGTGAATAGGTTTAGAGGTTAGGTCAACTGTTTTTTGGGGCTAGAAACTACTGGATTATTAAGCCCTAAATAATGTTTTAGAATTAGAGGTTTCTAACTACTACAGTTGTTATTAGGCAGATTTCCCTATTGTAAAACTTCACTTGGGAAATCTGCTTAGTTTACGCAGCCCCTGCGTCACGGACTTTTTTTTTATTTTAGTTCTTATACAATATTATCAGATCTTACGTGCAATGTCTATGCAATAAAGGCGTATGAAAACACATCTATGAAAAATGAAAAACATGACTGCCAGTCATCTCCCGAAAAAGAGCGTATGTAAGGTAATATTTAAAAGGAGTTTATTTAATATTTTAACGATTTTTTTTTTTGATTTCTGCATAAATTGGATCACCAAATTCAATTTTTGGCTTAATTTCATTACTGGAAGTTTAAGTTGCGCAAGTTTCATGTTAAACGATGTTGTACAAGTGAAATTTTGCACTCACGCTATCTCAATGCTAGGTTTTCAGTTTCATCTCTTTTTACATAGACCTCTTCAATTATTAAAATAGATTCACTAATTCCCAAATGTCAGGGCTAGGGGGAAAAAATATACTAGTCGCTACCAAAATATTTGTCTTACCCATATCTGAGAAGTCGTCTACGAGTATGATTTCCCTTATGAGGTGTTTGGGAGATCTGTCAATGACGGAGTGAACTGTTCTTAAGAGAACGGTCCAAGCTTCGTTGTGAAAGCATATGATGACCGAAGTCTTGGGGAGGTTCTTGAGGAACTTGCCTTCCTCTTTGCACCACGAGTCCCTCGGGTCGGGGAGTGTCCTGTGGACCGAGATAAGGTCTGACACATATTGGTTGAAGGCGTTCTTCTCCCAGCCCTCGTCTACCAGCTTCCGCACGTCAGAGGTGATGTTCGATGGCAGCACCACTGGCTTACCTGAGAAAAATAAATAAATATTTGATTAATAAAGGTACATTGGAAATTAATTAATTGTATAAGTAATAAAAAGTCCGTCAAGCAGGGGCGTGAAGTTTTACAATAGAGAAATTTGAGAGCCGAACAGTTACGGAAACGGCCGAGCTAGCTTTGGGCGGAAACTCACGACTAGAACCGAAGCTAGCCGATCTCATCTCGTCCGTTATCCGCACACACTTAATAAAACTCCAAATATCTTGGTTAATATTCAAGATAAAGAATAAATGCATATAACAATATTTATAGTAAATTTAATTTGCAATAGGATTGACTCAATACATTTTTTCGATCCGACGTATAGTAACGGAGATATTTCGAATTTTCTGAATTCCTCCCCTGTAAACCCGCCCTCCCAATGGTCCGATTTCAGCCATAAACGAACTTGATCTTTATTTTTAAACAAAGCATTTAAATAACGAGTTTGGAAACGATCAAGCAAATATTGCGACCGCTAGAGCGTTAACAGAAAAAATATATATAATTTTGAACGGACCTCATTTTCGTCATCTCCTGGGTAGGATTGATGGACATTTGAAGAATTATTACGACCTTGAGGGAAATCTGCGAATATGAATGTTGTGGTCCAGTGGGAGGTAATCGGGAAGGGTTGTCCCTTAAGAGAAATCTGTTGTTGAGTAAATACTCATGGAACGATTTACAAAATATTACTTCGAAAGATCATCCATCCTACCTAGGATATAACAAGAAGTGTATGTAAATGTCGCTGGTGGAGACGGAGTCCGTCATGCCTCGAAAATCCATGATTTTTGAAGCGAAGCCCCCAAAGTTTTATTGACAACTTCTTACTGAAATTCTTCTTTAAAAAAGTCCGTCACGCAAGGGCTGCTTCAACTAAGCATATTTCCCATGTGCTGGTATAACACGCTTGTGATCTCATCTCACCACGTATTCTCTATTTATATATAAAAGACAGATGAGTAGAAGAGGGAGGCGGGCTACTGAAGGCAGAAAACAAGAATGTACAGACTAACTTCCTTAATATTTGAGTTACGAATAAATACATAGAACCAAAATTGTAGAAAATCAATATTTTAACAAGATTGGTTCTATAACATTTTACTATCTGACTCATTATAACTGGGATATTTCTATTTTTCGAATCCTCCCCTCTAGTATGGCCTGTAGTTGACAAAAACGGTGAAATATCGAGTATGACATGGATCAAGTAAACTTATGAGACAAGAACGTAAAAAATCTCAATTGATGACATCTCACAGCAAATTTGCATTTACCTCAGAATATAAAATTTCAATGAAAACCATATTTTGTATTTCTGGAATGAAGTGGTTCAAGGTATCACAGCTTATTGTTAACATGATATGAGCAGTAGTGGGGGTTTACTGATGGCCGAAAACTGAACTATGGAAATATTTCAGTTAATATTCAATATAGAGAAAACATGTACATGACAACATTTACAGAACATTACATTTTCAATAAGATTGATTCTACACAAATTTTCGATTCGATGCATAAAAACGGAGATATTTAGAATTTTTGAAATCCCCATCTAAACTCCCCCCACTACTCGAATTTCAGTGATTAATGAACTCGATCTTTAATTTTACACGAAACGTATAAAATTTGTCGAAATCGCGTCATGAGTACAATCTCAATAGCAGATTTCCCTTATGCGAAGACTGATAAGAGTTGAATGAGTTCAAACTTCTTAAATAGGATCTTTATGTCTAGTTCTAGCATCTACTGATATAATTCTTGACTTTTTCATTTGTAAGACATCAACAAAATGTAAAATTGGAAATATGACAGTATTGTCCCAAATCCTTTTCATTTATTAAGCCCTTTATGCCTGTAACTCCTCAGGTCATGGGTTTCCGAGAATATAGGGAAGACTTTCTTGTTCATTGAGAAAGCGACAAAAGTTGTAAACTTTAGAAACATTCGCCCCCATTCCAAGTGAAGAGGCGGGAAACTGAAGCAACTAATATAATAGCCTCTTCTCGGGAATTCTGTACAAAACGATTTCATTTAGCCTACTATAGGAATCTGTAACATTTTCAGAATCAATCTCATTTTCACAGTTTCATAGACTTATATTAAAATGCTTAAGTGCTAATACTTAGGCACTGAAAACGAAATGAAATCTATATATTTCCATTAAATATTAACTAAATATAAATGGACACGTTAAATAATTTTGTTTTCCATAAAAAATGTCAATTATCTACAGTATTTGTCAATTAATGTCTTTGAATATTTATAAATACCATTTATGCTTTTATATATAATTAGCTCAAATTCCACGAAAATATTTTATAAAATCTATCAATTCAATAATTATACATAATAATTTAATTTCGTTAACAATCTTAATACCACTCTAAATGTATAACATGCTTTTTTATTAAGGAAAACCATTTTTATTTATGCATTGGTCACAATAAATTTGGATGACTAAATGGTGGGTTTCATTCCTACATTGGCACGACAGTTGCTTCTGCCTATTATTTTTTGTTTGTCTAAAATTTGTAATGAAATTGACATTGCATTACATAAGTCCATTATAAATGACCATATATTTTATATTCTGAGTATTCCCAGCACAGAGCACATTAAGATTATTATTTATGAATGCTTAAATGTATTGTTTTTACCTTTAAATAAGAGTTATATCAATTTGGAGTTAAGTTACCATGTGCTCTAGCATTCTCGTAGATAACGCCGATGGATTTTTATAATAACATTCACAGCTCTTAACGGCGATACACTAATTAATAATACGGATGAATTTAGATAATAAATTCCCGTTAAATGCACTTTTTGAGCGTATTTCGATCGGTAGTTCAAAGTTCACCGCTGGGCTAGGCCTATATTAGTACCCCGACAGGACGGATTAAAATCAGTCATATTCGGCATCCTCTGGAGGGGAAACCCTTGTCGGTGAGATCTTGCTAATATCCTTCAGCCCTTCCTAGCTTCTTGTTAGTGATATGGTGGTGGGATTTTTCATCTCTTTCAGCTTCCACTGCTTATCGCCACAGCCAAATTCGTAGTCATTAAACGGCTAGAAAACGTTGGTAACCAGCAGGAAATAAATAATTAGCGAATTTTCGTTTGACTCAATAATGTGGGGTTTACATTCATTTCCATGTATACTCTATTAACTTCGATTATACGTTAAGCCACTTATTTGGAGAAAACTGGAGTTTTTGTTTTAAAACATTTTAAGTATTGGGTTGTAACATATGAAATGACCGTTTGTAGAATCAGGAAAAAAATGAAAAATTGAGATCGAATCTGAAATATTATTCATTCCATGTTTTTACCATCATTTTCAATACACTTCTGCCAACGACTTACCAAGTTTTCTATCCCACTTTTGAAAAAGTTTGTGTCACGTGTTGAAAGAAATTCAGAAAATGCATTTTTAATGTCTAAATCATCTGTAAAAAATTTTCCTCGCAAAAAATTGTCCAAACTCCGAAAAAAAGTGGTAGTCTGTAGGAGATAGATCAGTGGAATATGGGGGGGGGGTGTGGTAGGACTTCATAGCCCAACTCCTTTAATTAATTGAGGAATGGTTCGTTTCTTTGACGAGCAAGCAAAGAAACACACGTCTCTTGGCGTTTTAACTTCTGACGTTCGTTGAGCTCGTGCGGGACCCAGGAATCGAGCTTTTTCACCTTTTCAATCGTTTTTAAATGCCTGGAGACCGTCATATGACTTGTGCCTAGCTCTGACGTAAGTTCTCTAACTGTTTTATGAGGGTCTTCTTCAACAGCTTTTTTAAGATCTTCGTCCTCCACTGCTGAGTGAGGTCGTCCACGGGGCTGATTTTCTAAAGTCGTATCTTCTGAAGAAAATTTTGAAAACCAACGACGAATAGTTCTTTCATTAGCACTTCCTTCGCCAAATGCATGATTATATTCCTTGCTGACTGGGCCGCGGAATGACCAAGTTTATACTCGTAAAAGAAAATTATCCGGAAATCGCGTATTTCGATGTTCCCGATCGATATTAAACTAAAATATGTAAGCCTACTTGGGACAAAAACAAACATAGCTTGCTACTAGAGGATTAACAAATGTTTATTATAAATGGTAAATATTTTGCTTGGAATCAACACACAAAGTTTTAATCCTTTATAAAGATTTGGGTTTAAAAAATCGGACACGTCATGTGTTACAACCCAATATCTTAATGATAAAATATTTAATATATACATATGCTGGAATATGAAGTGTTTACATGGTACTGGGCCACACTGCTGCTGTTTATACAACACATACTGAAAACAAAAAAAAGTCCGTCACGCAGGGGCTGCGTTAACTAAGCAGATTTCCCACGTGCGCCACCTATTTGTATTTATCTCAAAAAGTAAAAGTTCAATATTTGTCATTTAAACTTCAAATGAAGAGCTTCATAATATAACAGCTGATTGTGAATATGGTATGGGGGTTCATCGGCCGACAACCGGTAACATACAAAATATATATATGTAATTTTGAACTGACATCATTTTAGTTATCTCCTGGGTTGGTTCGATGGACATTTGAGGAAATTTTCGAAAGTCGCGTCATGAGTGTACGGCCTCAATAGCTAATTTACCTTAAGGAAACAAGGGATGATGAAAACCAATCATCAAAATAGTACAAGGGTTTACCCAAAATAATTTAATAAATGTACTTTTATAAAACAGTAAAAATTGAGAAATAAATATAATTTCCGATTCCATGTACAGCTATAATATTTATAGGAAGAATAATATATTCCTAATACCATTAGTATTTTTTATAATACATATATATAGCTTCAAACTTTTACTTCACTCATAGCTTATTACTTCATACTTGAATATTGCTCTTTACAGTTCGTCGAACCAAAAATCTCTTTAGCAGATATCTTTCGGAAAAAATTCCGCTCTTTATAAATACCAACAGTTTATTATTTGAATTTACAAATGACGGAGGTGGGCTTATTATTATCTCTTTATTTCAACCCCGATTCGAAGTACAACTAATATAACATCATAATTATAGTGTGCCAAAAATATTTTGGTTAACAAATATAAATGAAAAAATCACTCATCAGACATCTGTGCTAGCATAAAAACTCTCTGACGTAATCCATTTGTAATTTCTACACGTTGGGAAGTACAGAACGTTTTCTTTTATTTCAGAAGGCCTATGGGTCAGGAAGAAATTAGTTTCGTGAGGCATTTATTTATTTATTTTTATAACTTTTAAATGAAACAATGATGGGATACAATTTTGTAGCTAAATGAATTCAGCATTGATACACAGGAGTGGAGCAGTGGAGAGGTTGGAAAACAAAATGCACGGTACCAATCAACAAAATAAACTGGAGAATTCCACACCCCCCTAAAAAAAATATTATACATTTTTGTATTCTAATCAATCACTCTTTTAGTCTGTAGCAATATTTCGAAATAAAAGGGAAATATACTTAAAAGTATATTCTAAATAAATAAAAAACAAAACAAGGGCGCTTACAAAAAAAGTTATTAAGCATTAGGGAAACGGTTATTGAAAATAAAGGAGATTGCTTCCAATTTTCTTGCAATTTTCAGCATTATGGCCAAAAATATGAAAGGCTGTGGCTAGGGAAAATTAGCTTCACATGAGCTGCAGGATTCCATAATCATGTTGTTAAAGGCAATTTGTACCTAGGCTAGTTTCCACAATATCCTCTCTCCGTTCACGCCACTCTCCTATACCATGATATTCCTATTTATCCATTTCACTATCGCTCTAAGCGAATTTCAAATCAGCTGTGAGATCAGCTGTTGAGGTTGTGCTTAAAACCGTCATCTTTTAACCACTGGACGCTACAGGCGTTGCAGGACCTGGGCCTCAGCCACCAAAACCTAGAGCACGAAGTATCTGCAACTAAGATCCTTCAATTCTGAAAGACAAGGCCAATCCTTGCTTATTGAAAAAATAAGGGGAAAAAACCTTTGGCAACTCAATCAGTAGGCTAACCATGAAATAGTAACATCTATGTCAATATTCAATATATAGAAAACATGTATAAAAACATTTATATAATATTAAATTTGCAATAAGATTGGTTCTATTCAATTTATCAATCCGACTTATAACAACGGAAACCTCTCCCCTAAAGGAAATCTGCTAAAAACACATATAAAAAAGTACGTCACGCAGGGGCTGCGTAAACTAAGCAAATTTCCCACGTAAAGTTTTACAATAGAGAAATCTGTCTAATAACAAGAGTAGTAGTAAGGAATCTCTAAATCTATTCACGAGGGACGAACAGTTACGGAAAGTCCCGAACATAGCCGACTCCTGCCGACTACACACGCAATACAAATGAAAATATCTCGGTTAATATTCAAGATGGAGAATAAATGTGTAGAACAACATTATAGTAAATTTAATTTGCAATATGATTGATTCTATACACGTTTTTGATCCGACGCATAATAACAGAGATATTTCGAATTTCCAAAAATCCCCCCACCCACTGGTCCGATGTCAGCCATTAACGAACTTGATCTTTCTTTTTACATAAAACGATTAAAATTCGAGTTTGGTAACGACTATCAAAAATTGCGACCGCTAGAGCGTTAACAGACAAATATATATATATATATATATATATATATAATTTTGAACAGACCCCTTTTCGTCATCTCCTGGGTAGGCTCGATGGACATTTGAAGAAAAATTTCGAAAATCGCGTCATGAGTACGACCTCAATAGCTGATTTCCCTTAGGGGGAAATCTGATAAAAGTAAATGTAACAGAATTATGAAAGGATGACAGACAACAGAATCTCAGAGTTGGAGAAAAAAAAAAAGTCGAAGACATAAAGAAATCTCCTCAAAGAATGTTTTCACTGCACCATCTTCCGAGACTATGAATCATTCTCAATGCTGTGAGAGTGAGTACCTATTGACGAGGTCCTAAGAATGGCATGGCATAGTGTCTGCTTGATTCTAGCATATCGTCAACAGTGAACAACATTGCACTGAGTATAATGCACAAACTCGAAAGTACTAAGCTGACCGGAACAAACTTGGGGTAGAGGAGGTGGGGGGGGGGGGGCGTTGGAGATGTGGTGTCTGAGAAGAATGCTAAGAGTATATAACAGATCTAACATATTATGAGAGGAGAACGTTATGAATTCCAGAGCCTTATTCTGTAAGGTAAGGTCGAAATAGGAAGCCAAAAACAGTCGTGGCTGCGAAATATTAGTCAATAGACAGGAATACAACATTTTCAAGATCTACGCAAGAATTTCCATGACACTCTTTCGAGTTTGCAAGAAGATGATATGTTATACATTTTCCTCCAATTTTGTTGAAAAGTGACCTTTATATCATACTTCTTAAGTAAAAATTTTTAAAAAAAAACGACTAAACTACTAATCGTTTCACGGAAGTTCTTAATAAACGTGAAACATAACGAATGCTGGTTCATACCTCTTTGACTTCGGTCAATAGCTATTATGCTCTTAAATGGCCAGACTAATCAAACTGGACATTATTGTAGGGCCGTTATATACCATTTAACTTTAGTTGTGGAAATTTGCTTTAAGGGCTACTGATATTAGCTCCATGGCATAAGGGTTGGGCATATTCAGATGTAGACTGGGGTATACGAAGAGAGAGAGGTGCCAACATATAGAGCGGTCCTCAGAGGGTTACTGACCTCATTCTTTGGTCATTAGCAGACTTCCTAACCCACCCCTCAATCAAATTCAATCAAATCAAGTAGAGGGACAGTTCAGACAGTAGATATAAAAGTTCTTATATATATATATATATATATATATATATATATATATATGCATACATACAATTTTGAACGAACCACATTTTCGTCATGTCCTACGTAGGGTCGATGCACATTTGAGGAAATTTCTCGAAAATCGCATTATGAGTACGCCTCTGCTAAAACTAGGCATTCAATATTAATGATATGTGACATCAACAACCTAAATATGTTCTTACAAGCAGCAGTCGAGACTAAATGTGCTCTCGGCTTTGATAGTTGAAGGAAGTGACAGCCACATTAATTGTGAGGCCCATTTCAAACATGTGATGTGAAGCTTAAAGTTTTAGTTGCGGATGTTCAATGTGTGGTTAAGCTGGAGTGAATGGAGATATTAATGAGGGACCAGATGTGTTCAGCTCCCGTCAAGTTGTAACATACTACAGTGTTTACCTCCACTGGCCAAAGCCGAAAAATTAATAATTTTAAACAAACTACCTATACGAGCAAAAATAAATAATTGTCAATGAACTTATTGTTAAAAAAATATTAATAACAGTAATTATGAGTGCATTTATTGTGATAAGAGTTTCGGGCGCTTTTGGTATCCTTCTTCAGAGCAATATTGCCACACAGTATTTTTAACAGATATCCCTTAAGGGATTGATTTCCCTATTGAGATTGTACTCATGACGCGATTTTAGGAAAATTCCCTCAAATGTCCCCTACCCAGAAGATGACGAAACTAAGGTCCGTTCAAATATTTATTTGTCTGTTGACGCTCTAGCGGTCGCAATTTTTGTTTGACCGTTACCAAATTCGATATTTAATCATTTAATGTAAAAAAAAACAAAAAAAAAAAATATCAAGTTCGTTAATGGCAGAAATCGGACCAATGGGAGGGGGAATTTCGAAAATTTGATGTATCACCGTTACTATAAGTCGGATCGAAAAATTGTACATAACCAATCTTATAGCAAATTAAATTGCCTATACATGTTGTTATATACAGTCTTTCTCTATCTCAAATATTAACTGAGCTATTCGCATTTTGTTATTTTCAGCCATCAATAAACTCCATTCCATGTCATCATTGGTATGCCAACATAAATCGTCTTATTTCAAGCTCAAATACATAATGTCGTGACCATAAAATCGTCTAAATGAGATAAATGCAAATACGTTCTGATGACCCCCCGCCCGAATTTTGTTTTTGGATAACTAAAATTTGCGTGATTGAGATAAAAATTATTCTGGACCATTATAAATTTCAGCCATAGATACAGTAAATATTTTTCAAAAAAATAGTACGTTATTATTAGAAATATTTCGGTAATTGTTTTTCATTCCGGTCAAGAATATTTTTATCTTTAAGCTCTGAGAGGTTGGGTGACCTGTTTGTTTACAATTCAGACGCTTTCCGTTGCGCTGGTCATTAGAATGAAAATTGTCTGAAAGATTTCTCATTGTCATTTGTATTAGTTCATTTAATAGTCACAGTGTTTTTAAGTTTAAAGGTATTTAGATTTATCTATTTTAAAACTTCACGTGGAAAATCTGCTTAGGTTACTCAGCCCCTGCGTGACGGACTTTTTAACATATGTCCACCGTGCAGTGTTGTGATATCTCTTAGTTCTGCCAAGTAACAATATAGCTCTGAAGAAGAATACGAAAGGCGTCCAAAACTCTAAGCATAAAAAATACACTCATCATTTGATTGAGTTCTGTATCCGATTCATACCTATCCACTACGTCACTTGAAAACAGGTAAATAAAATAAAATTCTTGCAGAGTAAATAAAACATTATTGCAATTAGAATTTCGGGTCATTGCGATATTTATTCGTCACAGCTATTTCTTCTCATTATACATAACATTTCAACTTGACTAAGTACCGAATTGAAACAAGCTCTAAACCATATGTAGGCAACCACTGGGCCGCTGTAAGATTTGACTGGCCCGCGAGGCATTTTGAAAAACCCAATTAAACAAAAATATTACACTACTTACTCTAAATGAGAAGAGATTTCTGCGTTTGACAGTGTAAATGCGAACAGTTCTTTTCATTGACAAAAGTTGATAACCCAAAACATCGTACAACGCTGACTGACGATAATTTGGAAAATTCTTCACGTCTCTGTATCAGTAGAATTAATCGAAACATCGATGGATTAGTTTTCAAATTCAAGCTCCAGTGTCTCATTGATTTCGGTGTCGCTATTTAACTTTCGTTGTTTGTAATAATTCCCAATTTTACTATTTAATTATAATGTTGTACCTATTTTTTTTTCATTTCATTTTGTTATTTTAATAAATTGTATTATAATTACATTGTCGTATAATTTCATGTCTGAATCTATCGTTAAAAATTATGAACACAACTTTAAAATGCACTACTTTTAAACGTGGCCAGCATTTTGCATGAATTTGCAAACTAAAGTTTGGCCCGTGACAACTCAAAGGTTGTCCATACCTGCTCTAAACATTTAATCCGAACCTTGAGATATTTAGGAGAATGACTAGGTGATGGTCAATTGGTAATTAGACGATGAAAATGGCATTAACGACCTCCCTCAATGCGGGTGGTTCATTCCGACGAGTGCAAACTTCGTAAACGAAAGGAATGGTCCCGAAGAGATGATTTATAAGCCCGAAACATGCAGGGAATTATTCAATAAAGTCAGTTGAGAAAAAAAGAAAACAGTTTTTATTTGGCGGAAAAGACTAAAAATAACAGTGATTTATTGCGAACGGCAGAAAATCAAATGTCTACCAAAGCCGGAGTTTAATAGAGAGACCGCCGAGGATAAATTAATTCTTTGTTGTCTCTCAGTTTTTTAATATTGATGATAAAGAAGAGATCGTCTGTTAAAGTTTCACAAAAGTTTCAAACAAAAGTTCATTGAGTGGACAGATTTTCCTCTTAAATATCTATCAAAGCTCTAGAAAATCTAAAATTAGGAGCTTACTGTCGTGAAGCACGCTCAAAGTTTGTATGAGAGGCAAAGTCAGGCAACTGGAAGAACTTTGTTTAAATTCCAGCCAAACTTTTTCCCTTTGTTTTTTTTTCTTTCTTTTTTTTTTTTTTTTTTTTTCAAATTCCACGTTTTGGGTCAGGTCTTCACACATCCCAAACAGGATAAAATTTAGTTTAAAGGAAGTTCATGGGAAAAGAAAATTCTTTTTATTAGCAGCATGCATGGTGTAACACAATTATACCATTTTTTTTGTGTGTCCTTGTACAAAATAAAGGACCTCGAAACCTTTCTCTACTAGGAAGCGGAAGGATAAACAGTGCTTTGAAAAATCGATAGACAGACCTATTATTAGATCCATAGACATTTGGTGACCATGTTCATCGGGATATAGGTTTTCGCATCCTATGAACACATATTCCATGCATTCACTGAGAAATCAATTTATTTTTAGGTATTTTCTACACATGTTTAAGTAGATTTATAATATCCGCGAAATCACACTTATCGTTGGAAAAAAAAGTCCGTCACGCAGGGGCTGCGTAAACTAAGCAGATTTCCCACTTGAAGTTTTACAATAGAGAAATCTGCCTAATAACAACTGAGGTAGTAAGAAACCTCTAAACCTATTCACGAGGGACGAATAGTTACGGAAACGGCTGCCAGAGCTCTCGGCGGAAGGTCCGAACATAGCCGACTCTTGCCGACCACACGCAGAATACAAATGCAAATATCTCGGTTAATATTCAAGATAGGGAATAAATGTATATAACAATATTTATAGTAAATTTAATTTGCAATAAGATTGATTCTGTACAAGTTTTCGGTCCCACGGTATAGTAACGGAGATATTTCGAATTTTCGAAAATCCTCCCCTCTAAACCCACCCCCCCCTCCCACTTGTCCGATTTCAGCCGTTAACGAACTTGATCTTTCTTTTTACATAAAACAAATATCAAGTTTAGTAACGGTTAAACAAAAATTGCTACCATTAGAGCGGTAACAGACAAATTATATATATATATATATATATATATATATATATATATATATATATATATATATACTACGTATATATGTATATATATATATAAAATTGTGAACGGACCTCATTTTCGTCATCTCCTGGGTAGGATCGATGGATTTTTGAAGAAAAATTTCGAAAATATCGTCATGAGTACAACCTCAATAGCTGATTTCCCTTGAGGGAAATCTGCTAAAAACTGCAAATGACGACGTTAGTTATAAATTTAATTTTGAATCCCAATTTAAGTGTTATAATCTCGAATATTTTGGGTTTTCGGATTTCACCGGAGTGTTATCCGTTTTGCTAAACTAGTTCCGTCTGCTAAGCTAATCTTAACTAGTTTCGTCTGCACTATAACTCGCGTAAACTAAGCAGATTTCCCACGAGCTGGTTTGGGACACTGTTGATCTCCTCTCCCTGTATCTTTTTTAGATTTCCCTTAAGGGAAATCAGCTATTGAGGTCGTACTCATGACGCGAGTTTCGAAAAATTTCTTCAAATGTCCATCGATCCTACCCAGAAGATGACGAAAATGAGGTCCGTTCAAAATTTTTTTTTATATATATATATATATATATATATATATATATATATATATATATATATATATATATATATATTTGTCTGTTAACGCTCTAGCGGTCGCAATTTTTGTTTGATCGTTTCCAAACTCGGAATTTAATCGTTTTATGTAAAAAGGAAGATCAAGTTCGTTAATGACTGAAATTGGACCAGTGGGAAGGGGGCTTTAGAGGGGGGAATTTTCGGAAAATTCAAAATATCTCCGTTATTATGAGTCGGATCGAAAAATTGTATAGAATCAATCGTATTGCAAATTAAATGTACTATAAATATTGTTCTATACATTTATTCTGTATCTTGAATATTAACCGAGATATTTGCATTTGTATTCTGCATTGGTCGGCAGGAGTGAGCTGTTTGTTACTTTCCGAAGAAAGCTCTGGCGGCCGTTTTCGTAACTATTCGTCCCTCGTGTATAAGTTTAGTGATCCCTTACTACTTACTACACTTGTTATTGGGCAGATTTCTCTATTGTAAAACTTCACTTGGAAAATCTGCTTAGTTTACTCAGTCCCTGCGTGACGGACTTTCTTTTTTATATGTAAGTGAAAAGTGGGGGTATACTGAAAACTGAAAATATTAAATAACTCCCTAAATAGCTGAGATACGACTATGAGCTTTAGTGTTGAATTAAACAGTTAAATATCGATGATTAGAGTATAGATCAAACATTTTCGGTTAAAGAAGTTGAATCATAATTGGTAACGTCATCATATAACGTATTTGTATTTATCTCGCAAAGTAAAAGTTCAGTAAGAAAGATATTTGGTACTTAAGCTACAGGGTATACCAGCTTACTGTTAATATGACATGAGTAGTAGTGGGGGTTTACTAAAGTGTGAAAACTAAAAAGTGTACATATATATAAGTGCATATAATAACGGAGATATTTTTAATTTTCGAAATTCCCTCTCTAAATCCCTATACCACTTGCCGGATATCAAACATTAACGTACTTGATCTTTAATTTTGCATAAGCTTAAATATCGGGTTTGTTTACGACTAAATAAAAATTGTAACCGCTAGAGCGTCAGGAGACAAATATATATATATAAATTGTAACCTCTGTCTGTACATTGATTTTTTCGCGAAATTTCACTATAACTTTTCGTTTCACATGTCATAGACACCATAACTGCATTTTGTTTCTTCCGTGTATGCTTGTTTGTTTGTCTGTTACCTTTTCACGCATAAACAGCTGAACCGAATTTTATGAAACTAGGTATGTACATAACTACTAGCTCAGCTTAGACTTTAGGCTATATTAATATTCTCTGAGACGAACAGGAGTGGGGGTTATAAGGGAGGCCTGAAATAAAAAATAGCGATATTTCGTTTCCTATTGGTATTTTGACAAATATGCACATAACAAAAGTTGTTTATTTTGTTATTTAAAGTAACTTTTGTTATATAAACTTTTGTCGTATACCTAAGTATAAAGGCGTTTTACGCTAAAAATGATAGCGGAAGTCAACAATTTTATTTGGCACAAAAGACTCAACCGAACTAAACCAAACTCGGTATGTGTATTAGCACTAACACCTTCCTTATAATAAGCCATACTAACATTTCTAGGGATGGGCAGGAGTGGGGGTTATAAGGGAAGCCTGAAATTAAAAATAGTGATATTTCGTTTCCTATTAGGGTTTCGGCAAATATGCACATAACAAAAGTTGTTTATTTTGTTATTTAGAGAAATTTGCTCAACAATTCTTAGTAACTAACAGGTACCTCACCGGGAAAAATTAATTCAAATGTAAGTTAATATTTTGTCCTTAATAATTCAAATCCATGCATAATGCACAAGAAACGGGAAATATGACAATATGGAGGACAGTGAAGTCTTACATAAAAAATTAATTTTATTATTAACAAATCCACAGAAACGACGGGTATTAACTCTAAATACTGGGACGGGTAAATGTCAAAATATTGTGCAAAGTAAAGCCTTGCCAAAAAAATATCATCACCATTCAGCCTCAAATGAATTCCCGGGCGAAGCCGGGTATCTGAGCTAGTATATATATATATATATATATATATATATATATATATATATATATATTTATTTGAATGGGCCTCATTTTTTGTCATATCCTGGGTAGGATCGATGGAGATTTGATGATATGAGTACATCCTCAATAGCAATTCAGTACAATGTTTCCTTAAGGTAAATCTGTTGTAAATATATATATATATATATATATATATATATATATATATATATATATATATATATATATATTTAAGCCTGATGTAAAGTCAAGTTGTGTTCATCCACATTTGATAGAAAGCAATATAACGATGGGGTGTACGAGGAGCGGAGGGTGGTTTGAAAAAACACGAAAATAAAAAAGCTGAAATTTCTTCTAACCTATTAAGCATACAGAAGTTTTACATTGGATCTTTTTTTTTAGGTAAAAAGATCAACAAATCTTGTTTTATGACATTTTATGATCCGTTGCGTTGGAACGGAGGTGTACATCACTTTGAAATGATTTGGAGCAAAATATTTTTCAAATTAGTTTAATTACAAGGAAATCATGCTGTGTCCTCATCACTTATTGTTTATAAAGTTAACCGTTATACTTTGAAGCTACTAACTTGACTGGTTGAAAATAACTAATTTTTAAAGAGCCAAGACAATGTTAAAAATCTCCGTGTACTGCTCAATTCTATGGATTTCATATGAGAGACTTAGATCATGAAGTGAAGACATACATGTTTATAATGTTCTTTGGGTCCAAGTTGGAGCATCACAGAATCAGCCTTTATGCTTTCCGCTTTTTTTACATGGCCGACGGGAACATTTAAAGCCTTCTTGCGCAATTTCCAAGCGAGCACGCCTCATATATTATTCCCTCAGCTTTTATTTCTTTGCCTTTGAGACCTTTCTTTGATATTTCATAAATTATAATGGAGCCCCTTAGTTGTCTCCGGAATCAATTTGCTTGGGGCTTGTAGTCATTATATCAAAACTAAGTGAATGAACCAACATGTTTGAGAATGTGGTTTGCCGCGTCACACTGTAGGATAAACAAAGTTTATAACTACTCAAGGCCTACAGGATGATTTAAGATGATAATTCCGAGAGGAAATAATTAATGTCTTATAGCGATGTGGAAACTAAAATTCAGTGGCAAGTTGATTTATTCATATTATATTTTGTTGATTAAATACGTCTCTATGTCATGTGCGCCAAGCGAGAAGTTAGTGATAAGGGGAACTGTTTAACCTTATATCACTCAGTCACGCAGGGGCTGCGTTAACTAAGCAGATTTCCTTCGTGCGTCGCGTTTATGCATTTATCTCAAAACGTAAAGGTTCAACGAGAACAATATTTGGTATTTAGGCTTCAAATAATGTGCTTCATAATATAACATCCTATTGTCAATATGACATGTGTCGGAGTGGTGGTTTACAGAAGGCTGAGAACTAATTACATATAAAAATGTATAGAACATTACATTTACAATGAGATTAGGCCTATACAACTTTTCTTTTAAATAAAAGAAACTATGGAGTGAAAACCAAAGCTCAACATGTAGAACAAATATGGGAAATTACTTGGCTAACACTTTTTTTAGATACACCTCTAAATGAGGTCCCTTGGTTGTGTTCGGGTTGCAAACCGACATGTTTGAAAGATTAATTTACATATATGCAAATAGTAGTATATATGAGGGGAGTTATTCGCAATTCAACAAACATTGAAAATAGCTGGAGAGAGGGGAAATGAAAAAATAATTAAAGTTACAGACTCATTATGTTCTCTACGAGCAATATAAAATAGGAGATCCACCTTCCATACACAAATTAGATTTTGTATAAACCTGTCTGGCCTAAGAAATATCTATATGTGTTAAATCTCATAGAAATATCATTAAATAGACCACTTTTAGGTGGTTCTGATGAATGAAGAAAGAATTTTCCGATGTCCATATCATGGATATTGCAACACCCATTGACAATGGCAAATAACAGCAATATGTGTAATGGTTTAAGTCAACTAAATCTCATTTGGCTAGAAGTAAATGAATTTATTTATTTATTGTCAGCAATCTGCACACAACAAATCATACAATTTACACATCATCTATATGAATAACACTTTAGAAATAATAAAAAATCTGTCGCACAGGGGTTGCGTGAGCTAAGCGGATTTACCACTGGCTGGTTTGACACTCTTCTAATCTCATCTCACCACATATTCAGTATTTCAATGCAAAAAAAAGTATGTGTAGAAAAGGGGGCTTAATGGAGACTGAAAACAAAAAAGTACGAATAACTCGCTTTGGCTACGAATAAAAAGTTACGATTAGACTCATAATAGTGAAAATAAGAATTTTGAACCCTCTTCCTCTAAATCGGCCACTACTCCTGGTCTGACTTCTATCAAAAACAAATATGATCTTTAATGTTGACTGAAACGGTTAAAAAGTCGAATGACAAGAACATAAGATCTTAATTTATGTAGATCAATAAAGGTATCTTAATCTTATATAGGGGTAAAATAATATTGGGTATTTAAGCCTAGATGTGTTCCGTGGATATAAAAAATTATTGTTAATATGATGTGAGTAGGACTTGGGGTTTACTGAAGGCTGAAAACTAAAATGATTCCAAATTTCAAAAAAAATAAGTATATAACAATATTTATATGTAATTGAATTTGCTATAAGACTCGTTCTATACAGTTTTCCGATCCGACATGTAATAACGCCGATACATCAAAATTTCTACCTAGTCGAATTTCAGGCGTTTACCCAACTCGAACTTTCAATATTACATAAAACGCCAACATTGTGACCAAACAAAAATTAAGACTGCTTGAGGTAACAGATAAATATATATGCTTAAATAGGAACGGGCCTCATTTTCGTCCATCGATGGAAGAATCGATGGCCATTTGAAAAAGGTTTTCAAAAATTGTTCCAGGAGTACAACCTCGATCCTTTAGAAAATCTGCTAAAATCTCTTAAGGGAAATCTGCTAAAATCTAGATATCTGGCATTAGCGTTTTTGGCAAAATGAACCGCATGAGTAATCTTACCCAGATTATACATGGCCTGGGTAGGTGAATAGAGCCAACAATTTGACAATGAGTGCTACATGTGTTTTATCGCTTGAAGGGAGCTGAGTGAGTTTGGACAGAGGGCAATGTCTTGATTTTCTGAGTTGAATACGATATCCAAAACCCAGTAAATACATTTTCTCGAATGAAAAACAGGCGACCGCAATTTTCGTTCTAAATTGTTTTGAAAGACTAACTGGACCATTAAGTAATAACCCATTCTCCATAGTAATCTATACAACTAACCTTTTTAACATCGCAAAGTGAAAGGCACGGTAGAAAAAATTACAATCCACCGTATAAGATTTGTTGTTGTTGTTGTCTAGGGTTTAAGGGCGAAAAACTACCAGGTTATCATCGCCCTGTAGTATTTATAATTCACACGTATAAGATTTCCTGCAGATGAAATAAATCTAAAAATACCCATAAGCCTTTGGAATACACTGTCAGCTGATTAATCTTGCTTTTCGCATTATTGAAAAATGTATCTACACACATATATATATATATATATATATATATATATATATAAAAATGAATGTTTGTCTGTGTCGTTTATAGAGTCGTAAACGGCTAAACAGAATTTTATGAAACTTGGTATGTCTAAAACAGGTTAGGTTTCTGGCTATATTAATATTCTCTGAGACGAACAGGAATGGGGGTTATAAGGGAGACCTGAAATTAAAAATAGCGATATTTCGTTTCCTAATGGTTTTTCGACAAATATGCACATAACGAAAGTTGTTTATTTTGTTATTTAGAGTAACATTTGTAATATATCCTTTGGTCGTATACCGAAGTGTAAATGAGTTATACGCTCATTCAGCCTCAAATGATTTCCCGAGCGAAGCCGGGTCTCTTAGGTAGTTTTTGATATTTATTGATACAGGACCACCAGAAGCTGGGCGGTTTGGCTCAAAGTTTAAAAAAATTGCTAAATAAAAGCAAAATTATAGAAAAATAACAAAAAACTAAAATTAATAAACATTAGATACAAGTAATAAAGACAACAAAAATCATTAGACTAGTAATAAAGACAACAATTTAAAATGGCTTTAATAAAAAGAATGATGTTGGTCTTATATACTAGTACATTTGTATTTTTCAAAATTATATAAAATTTCTCACTAAGTTAAAATTAAAAAGGAGAGAAGTTAAATTTAAAAGTTCATAATTTAATTTAATACACCCTTATAGAGCAGCCCATGTACCAAGAGGCAGTACTACATAAAATATATACATAAATAAAAATGGTATTAAGGAGAGAGAGAGAGCAACAAACAATATAGGATACGCACAAATATTATATGACCATCAATCATATCACCTGTTACGTATTTATGAAGCAATGTTTGAACGTTAGGCCGATAGATGAAATAAATTCTTTTCCCCTCTCTTTCAATCTTTCGGCAGGAATTCTATTTATTCGCTTTAATATGCTCCATTATTTTGTAATACGATTAATTGATATTTATAATTCGCCATACTAAAATTATTCATTGAAATTACAGAGTCATTGGTCATTTTGTTATGACATCTAGTTACATTGACAGTCCAATAATGTACATAAATACCAAATAAACGCGAAGGAAATTTAATTTGAATCCCTTTGGTAAATATTTAAGTTTTTTTTTTCCCCTCCTCATATTAATCCTATAAGGAGTTATTTGAATACATGTTCCATTGCCACATGGCATATTACATGTATTATTATGTTTAAATACATTTTTATTTTACAATATATATACGTTAATCAACTATCTAATCAAATATAATATAAAAGGAATTATAATAATTAAATAAAATATTAAAATAAGTAAGATAATTACAAATGAAACTAATAAATGAAATGAAAAACTAAATAAATAAAATAAGAACAAAAAGCATATCAATTAAATTTAAACTCAACCGATGTTTAATTTGCGAGTCAATTTAAGGTAAATATATTGAATTATGATTCCCATTCCTCACAATCAACTTTACATTGTAATGTATTTTTGCTACATCCATATCTATACTTTGATAAACTTTATAAGTTCTTTATTATATTTATCAAATATAATATGAGGTGGTTCTGGCCAATTACCTCCTTTTAAAATTATATTTATTATTAAATTAGATATATTTTTGGATTAAATGTTGAACAGCCATAAAGTATATGTAACCACGTTTGTGTTGTCTGTGAGTTGCAAGTACATTTGTCATTGTCTTGAATTTTAAATCATGTTAAATAATGCCCTGTCTGAAATATTTAAGTATGAAATAAAAAATAATTTTTCAATGAAAGTACATTTTATGTAATACTCAGAGACGATATATACGCTATCCGGAGGCTACTAAATGTTTTAAGAAAAAATGGGTCTATACAAGCGAATTAAAAAAAAATATTCGTACGTACAAATAAAACCCATATTATTTTATTATTTCCTTTTATAATTGTTTAATTTTTATTACGGCTTGTACTCTTTGTTAGTTTACTAGAGTAATTCATGAATAAATCTTCAAAGAGTCTCGAAATAAGGTGAAATTGCATCAAGAAGCTGGAGATGAAAAAGAGGAACAGAAATTCTAAGAGAATACGAAAGAAGACACAGGCTTAAATATGAAGAAGCATCCCAGAAAGATACGGCTGAATAACTGAAACACAGTTAAATACATCAAACAAATAAATAAATAATTTAATCTTCCCTGCGCCTAAGGCGTCCTCAGAGATATTTTCGGGAGCAATGCGTATATTTTATAATAAATGTCAAGTTTCCACATATTAAACCAAGACTCCTTCTTTCTGGCAAAATGAAAGCTTACTCTTGAAAATTTAAAAGAGATCCCCCCATGCCTCGTGTCAAACAGTTTTATTGAATTAATCCCAATCATATTTAGGGAAATTTAGGAATTCACCAGTATGCGAAAACGTATCAAAAATGGATTATGGGAGAGAAAACACAGAAGAGGCCGTTTATTAATTGGGTGAAAAGCACGTACGGTTCGTTATTGTTATAATAGTACAAACAACCTTGCATGTGTTTAAGGTCCGTATTTATTTAATTTTTATAACACTTAAGAACACTTATCAACAAATTTGGTATGATTTTCACTTACAGTTTGTCATGTGCTTATACTACTCTCCATGCGAGTTAAAGCGTTGACCTTTATCTCACATGGTAAGCCTAGAGTGGCGAGTTCGATTCTTGCCTGGGAAAAGGAAATTATTTAGTGACGAAATTCATTAAATAACGCCTAAAATCCCACCCTGGCTAGAATAGGGTGGTAACCTGTAGATAACCCGTCCCGATTAGCCTGAGTTGCAAAAAGTGGACGTTAATAAATAATAATAATAATATACTACTCTTAGGCATTTCCACTAAGTTGGACCGTCACTTGGCAGCCTAAATCCCTGAAAGTTGAATCTAATGTATTTGTCGATAATCCCTATATTGTGACCAATGTTAAGAAATAATCTGAAAATACGAGATTTATATGATTTTAAAATTCCAAAATGGCTTTCGACTGTATCTTCAGCCCTATTGGAATTAAGTCCGTCACGCAGGGGCGGCGTTAACTAAGCCGATTTTACACGTGTACCACGTATTTGGATTTATCTCAAAAAGTAAAGTTTAAATGAGAACAACATTTGGTATTTAAGTTTCAAATAAAGTGTTTGACTGTTCAAATAAATTGCTTACTGTTAATATGGCGTGAGTAGGAGTGTGGGTTTACTAAAGGCTGAAAACTAAAAAATATCTCGGTTAATACTCGCGATAGAGACAACATGCATATAACAACGCTTATAGTACACTTTATTTGCAATAAGATTGGTTTTATGCAATTTTTCGAACCGACGTATAATAACGCATATTTCGAAATCACCCACTAACGAACTCGACCTTTAGTTTTCCATGAAAGCTTATTTATCGAGTTTGGATACGATCAAACAAGAGTCGATGTGATGCAAAACATAATATTTTTGCATTTAGTTATGAGTTGTTTCAGGTTCGTCATGTGAGTTAAGGCGTTGATCTTAATAAATTTGGTAAACCTGTGGTCATTAGTTCGATTCTCTTTTGGGAAATAAGAATTTATTGAGTCTCAAACTCACTAAATTAAATAGTTTTTTTATCATGGCTAGAAGAGAGTGATAATCTGTAGATAATCCAATCCGATTAGCCTCAGTGGCTCAAAATGGACTTTAATAAATAGCACAGCATATAAGCTCATCAAATAAGCACCGTAAATGGTGTGAAATATTTAGATGTTTATTACAATAAACGCATTGCTCGTTTATGAGCGTATTAAAGTAATCGGCTTTCTGCGTTTTCAACATTGGGGTTTAACAATTTAATTCCTAAGCTATTTTGTAGATTTTGCGAAATTTATTTGATCACATATAATCTGTACTTTGTCGATGAATCCCTTCTCGTTTTGTGAATTTATCCTTAAACAAATCTGGTAATAAACTGTATATAAAAAAACATTAGAAACCATTGTAAACTATATAAGACAGATAAAGAATTTTGTAATAAATGGTCGAAAATAAAAGATTTCTTCGGGCGTTGATTATCGAAGCCATTTTGGGAGAAGTTAGGTTATATTCCTTTATAAATAGCTAAGCTCTTTAACAAAAAGAAAAAGCACTCACGCTTCATTTAAACTAATGTTAAATTTAGATTTTCAAACGACCTCTACCAAAGAAATTCTATAATAATGTTTATTTTTATTATTAAGACTATACTAAATACATATTTTTAAATTACTATGCATTTTTTCCTAGTTTGTATTTAAAATAAAAGACAAGAACTACAGTTTCACTTTTGCTCTAATAATTAAACACTCTCATGAATTAAATACTATACTAAGTCAAAGTGACCAGTTTTCGACAGTTCCTATTCATGCTCATTAATGAGTGATATTTTAATCAAGTTATTATTAGTAAAGTTATTTCCATTACAATTTAACATAGAAAAACCCCGAGCTGTTCCTGTGATTTTTTGCAAGTATATTGAGCTGTCCATTAATAATGAGAATGAAATATTTCAATTTTCACGTTTTCTGATTCATATCTATGATAATTTTTTAAATCGTTCCTTTGGGGTTGTTCTATCATTTACAAACGTAAAATAAGACATTTTAATATCACCATTAAAAGAGGTAAAATTTATGTACATAAAAATAATTTTTTTATTGTGACTTCATTTACTCCCTCAGTATTTTTCACTTTATTCTTCAATTATTAATTGTAGCTCAAGTCATTTATATACTTACACTTTAAACTCCATGTATTTAAATAAATTAATTCAGTGTATCTGTTTTTTTTAATCTTTGAACATCTATGACTATACTTTATATATTAAGTATATTTGGAAGGCAAAAGTTCAAAATTTATAAATGTAAATAAAGTTTTATGGTCGTAATTTCTATTGTAAAACAATTTGTTCATTAAATACTCTCGATAAAACCAATATCGCTCTATCCTACTTTAAAATTCGAATTCTCATATGGGCTATGTTACTATCAGGGAATAGTTAACTCATAAATACGATATAAGGCCAAATCTTCTTAGCCATTAGACATTCTTAGAGTGTATCGACAATATTGTTATGAAAATTAAATACAGAAGGATTAGAAGAGAGAGTCGTGTATTTGGGAAGTGCGATGTAGATCAAAGAAGTCGACAGAGGGTCTAGCTCCTACTAGTCCCTTCCAGTCCAGACATCGAAGGTCCCAGCCAATTCCCTTTGATGTATGCCGACGACCTATATAAAGAACCGGCCAGCCGCGAGCGAGTCAGTTTTCTTCTTAAGTGCTAATATGTGCATTCAGTACTACAGTGCCGGTAAAACTGTGAAACTTGTATTTAATTTTACAATCCAAAAGAACTCTTATTAACAACGTTTATTACTGGTTTTGGTAATAAAAACGTAACAATATACTAAATGTTTGTTATAATTTCTGAAACGTGAAACAAATTTATCCTCTTCGAATTTAAATAATAATAATAATTATTTATTAATGTCCACTTTTTGCTACTATGGCTAATTAGCCCCCAAATGGATCGGGTTACCACCCGTGTGTTATCTACAGGTTACCATCCTTTTCTAGCCAGGGTGGGACTAACTATTTTATTTAATGAGTTCTTCACTAAAGAAATTCCTCACTTTAAGTTTACCATATGAGAATAAAGCCAACGCTTAAACTCACATGGCTAACTATCTATTTATATCGATTTTTTAGGCATACAAATATTGCACAGGGAAATTATAAGCTTACTCCTCGGTGGATGCAGAAAGGGAGAGGGTGGGTCTAGGGGAGGAGTTACGTTAATGTGGCAATTATTTGGTCAATTAAATTTGGGGTTGTTAAGCCCAGAGTTTTCCTGTTTAATTTAATTTAACCCTTTTTACAGACTTGGCTAATGAGAGTAATTAACAAGGCATTAGGCGATATCTTAGCAACGTGTTACTCGCTGTTATCATGAAAAACGTGAATCAGTATCACAACAACTGAAACAAACAAGCAGGGCTTAAGTTCACCATTTGTGTTAACGCGTCGGGAACCTGGAACCTCTAGAAAACAGGCTCGATTCCCTACTGGAAAGAGGGAATTTATGTTTGGAGGGGCCCGAAAGGATGGTAACCTGTAGATTACTCCTTCTGATTCGACTTAGTTTGCGTTAACGAACTAACAAGAGTAAAGACCTTGAAAGCCGTAGGCCTCTGCCACCATTTTGAAATATTTCAAACAGCATTTATGAAGGATCGTCCAATTTCAGGCCCCAGCCTCCGCTAGTCAATTCTCAGATTATATCTGCATTGGCTTGCTCACCCAGCAATGAACATGACCATTTATTACTATAAATGTTTGTGTGTGTGTATATATATATATATATATATATATATATATATTGTAACGGTCGAGCCTGAGGTTCTCCGCTGTCTCTCTATATCTATGAGATCAGAGTGATTAGTACTAGGCTTTAAACGAGGTAGCAGCACCTGTCAAGGGACGGACAGCGGACCCCGGTGAATCCAAAGGTCAATCTTGCAGGACAGGAACAGGCAGTCGACTCCCAAGATGCAAAGAGAGTAAGTGTTTCTTTAATTATCTAGCCTAATTGTGCTATATCTCTGATTAAATAGATAAATTAGCTCTTATAGAAGAGATGGTGGAAACAATAATGCTTGCCGTGCAATATATGACCCTGAGAAGTAGCCGGTACATAGATTAAATTTAAATAATAATAATTATAATCAACCTTTCATTATAATATATATATATATATATATATATATATATATATATATATATATATATATATATATATAATGGTCAAGCTTCCCGCGGGGAATAGCCGTACTGGGAAGTGGGAGGGGCTGGCACCCCTATATATATGATACGCAAATAAATAAAACTTGAATATAATAATAAATAAAACTTGAAAGCCATGTTATGTTACTTATAAACGTCCACTTTGTAAGGCTGAATGGGACGGATAATCTACAGTTACGACCACTCTTTTCTGACTCACAAGGGGAGTGCATGGCCTTCCCCCCTCCGATTTGAACGAAAAGGTTTTAGTGTTTAGTACCTAATGAAAAACTAATTCTGTTAAAGCGAGAGAACGCACTTTTCACGAATTCATCTAAAAAAAAAAATGTTAAAGTTTGCCTGTACGTCTTGAGTGGTTGCCAGGACATGTATTTCGAGTAGTCCCTGTGGCTCAGTTGATAGCGCTACCATTTTGTAACCGGAAATCTCAAGATCGAATCTCGCCGGGACGGACTATTTTTTTCTGACATTTTTTGCTTCTAGGGCATTTATTTAATATTAATAAATGAATAAAACGTTTTTTGTTTAATTATTGGCATTTAATGTTTAGTGTGTTCTACATATTTAAAGAAAATTCAAATGGTTTCTGTCAAAAATATAATTAGTATAAGGAAATATTTAATATTATACAAGATATAATAATATTATATATTATTAATTGAATACATGAGTATATAACAACTATCAATAATAACGCCGACCAAGCCAGTAATAAAGCGGGTGAAATCCCTAATTTCTATCGTCATATCTGTCAGTAGATCCTCGAGTGCATAAGCCCAGCGCTTTGGGTGTGATGGAACCATCCTTAAGATTATCGATACAGAATACAAACTAACGACAAGTTTGAGGACGGAGCCATCGCACCCAAAGCACGATTCCGCATGTACTCGACGATCAGCCAGTAGAGTAACTGTATATACGGACATTTATTATATATAATAGTATTGAATGTACAGGTGGAACCAACCAACTATTGATAAACATAATCTCTAATTCATAAATCCAAGCTTTGAAATGGAAGAAAAAGTTTGGGGCCCCTAAAGGATCCCTGCGGTGTTTCATGAAAACTATTGCACTCTGAGAATGATGTGATAGAGACTTACCCATTTCGCCGAACAACTCTAGCCCGTCGCTGGACGACTGATGCTGTGCCTTGGGTAGTGTGATGAGTGCCCTGCTGGATATGGCATCGGTCTCCGACTCATCAGCAGCTTCCAGCCCCCTGCTGTGCGGGGGAGGGCTCACCACTACCTTCTTGCCGGGCTCCCAGAGGATGAGGAGGGCCAGGGTAAGCCAGGCAGCGATGAACACCAGGCCTAGCTTACCGGCTAGGCTCCGGCGCCTGCTCCACAGCATTCTCATCCCCGGCGCTTCATCCTGCAAAAGGAAACATAGCATCAGTACAAAGGAGTTTGGTAGGATCAGCAGAAAGAATTTTGGTAGGATCAGTAGAAACAAGTCTCGTAGGATCAGTAGAAACAAATTTGGTAGGATCAGTACAAACAAGTCTCGTAGGATTAGTAGAAATAAGTTTGGTAGGATCAGTAGAAACAAGTCTCGTAGGATCAGTAGAAACAAGTTTGGTAGGATCAGTACAAACAAGTCTCGTAGGATTAGTAGAAATAAGTTTGGTAGGATCAGTACAAACAAGTCTCGTAGGATTAGTAGAAATAAGTTTGGTAGGATCAGTACAAACAAGTCCTCGCCCCCCCAAGGATTTCCTCGTAGGAAATAGTAGAAATAAGTTTGGTAGGATCAGTACAAACAAGTCTCGTAGGATTAGTAGAAATAAGTTTGGTAGGATCAGTACAAACAAGTCTCGTAGGATTAGTAGAAATAAGTTTGGTAGGATCAGTACAAACAAGTCTCGTAGGATTAGTAGAAATAAGTTTGGTAGGATCAGTACAAACAAGTCTCGTAGGATTAGTAGAAATAAGTTTGGTAGGATCAGTACAAACAAGTCTCATAGGATTAGTAGAAATAAGTTTGGTAGGATCAGTAGAAACAAGTCTCATAGGATTAGAAGAAATAAGTTTGGTAGGATCAGTACAAACAAGTCTCGTAGGATTAGTAGAAATAAGTTTGGTAGGATCAGTACAAACAAGTCTCGTAGGATTAGTAGAAATAAGTTTGGTAGGATCAGTACAAACAAGTCTCGTAGGATTAGTAGAAATAAGTTTGGTAGGATCAGTACAAACAAGTCTCGTAGGATTAGTAGAAATAAGTTTGGTAGGATCAGTACAAACAAGTCTCATAGGATTAGTAGAAATAAGTTTGGTAGGATCAGTAGAAACAAGTCTCGCAGGATCAGTAGAAATAAGTTTGGTAGGATCAGTACAAAACAAATTTGTTAAATAGGTCAAGTTTATTTTATATAATAAAGGAAAATTGTTAGGTTAAATCTATTTTATACTCTAAAGGAAGATATGTTACATGCATTAAACATAAACAAATTAAATAAATACAATTAAGTAAAAATATAAAAAAAAGTAGCAGAAGTAATACAAGAAACATATAAGTTAAGTTAACTCTTGTATTGTATTATTAAGTTTGTATTTGTATAGGATGGAATTGTTCCATTATATAATAGGATTTAAAATCATAAATATTATTGTAATTATTAAAAAAATGACAAGAAAGAAATAGAGTTTTATATTATAAAGGGAGTAATTGCTTAATTATAGTTAAATGTATTAAGTTTAAAAAAAAATAAAACGATAAGAAATACATGCTGTATAACTTGATTTTATATTTGAAAGGAAGAAATTGATTTATTTTAGTTACGTATTAAATGTTTAAGAAACGGTTAAATCAGAACCAAGCAACATATATAACACATGTCACTGCAAACCAAATTCAAAAAGAAATTAGACAGACAAATCCCAGAAAAAAAACCCAACATTTTAATGCTTACCACAGTCATTTTAGCTACTAATAGAAGGCTTTAATAACCTAGTAGTTGATCAACTAACCCCAACTCTAATCTAATATAAACAAATACGGTAGTACCAATACAAACAAGTTTGGTGGGCCCATTACAAACAAGTTTGGTAGGATTAAACTCTTAAATTGGTGATTTTTGCAAAAAGGTTAACTGAATAAAAACACTAAAGTCTTCTTGATTGTCTCCACATGTGACACGTCATAAGATACCTCTTCAGAAGCATAACTTATTAACAATCGATCACAAATCCGTCATCATCAGAAAAAACTTCTTGGAGGCAACTCAAGCCTTCATAGAATTTAGACTTTGACTTGTTTGTTGTTGTTATGGTCATTAATTGAACAGCGAACGCCGTCGAGCCCGGTGCACAATGGTGTTTATTTTACAGGAATATGGAAAATACTAATGCTAAATTCAGTATGACAGTTTGATCGCGTTCGTTTACGGTGTGTATTCTTTTTTTTTACTAAAAACATATGTTGGAATCCCAGGAATAATTTAGGTTTTAAGAGAATAAATTGAAGGAATCTAAAAAAAAAATAGAGGTTATTTTTTATTGACTTTAAGATATATCAAATTTTAAAATTTTGAAAACTTCCTAAATTTTCAAAGGTCAAAGTGACGAAAAAAAAGTCCGCCACGCAGGGGCTGCGTAAACTAAGCAGATTTCCCACATGATGTTTTACAATAGAGAAATTTCACGAGAGCCGAGCAGTTAAGGAATCGGCCGAACTAGCTTTTGGCGGGAAAGACACTCGTCCATTAGCCGCCCAGATTTAATAACAATGCAAATATATAGCACAGACAAATATATATATATATATATATATATATATATATATATATATATATATATATATATATATATATATAGTTTTGAACGGATCTCATTTTTGTCATCTTCTAGGTAGGATCGATGGACATTTGAAGAAAAATGTCAAAAATTCCGTCATGAGCACAACCTCAATAGCTGATTTTCCTTAAGGGAAATCTGCTAAAAGTAGAAATGGTATAACTCTCTTTTTCGGAATTTCTTGCGCTGCGGCTATCCAAGTACTTGGTTTTCTACATGCTGCCACAAATTATGCTCTTCATTTGTCAAAATTGTTTACACGAAACATTTTTTCGTTAAGTTCTGTCAGAAAAATGTCATGGTGCATAATAAAATCGAATTCTTAAATAACTAATTCCATTTTGGTTGGAGTGAAATTTTGGTGATATTTTAGAACTTTAATTGAGATAGAAACGGCTTCTAAACCATTTCTCAATATACAATATACGACTAGCACCAAGACTTTTGATACCGAAACACAATAGAGCCCACCGTGTGACGGTTGTATTGTGAATTGCATTGTTGCCCGTTCAGCCAATCCATCCGGACAGGAATGATAGATGACAGTAGTAGATGGCGAGATACTGATGCAATAAACTTTACCTCTTCTAATGATCTGACCGTGGCTTAATAATGGAGCGATACAGTACGAGCCTCTCCTCCTCGACAGATACGAATTCTTTCATGACTGTATTTTAGCAGACTTCCATGACGCTATTTTCGAATAATGTCTTCTAATCTCCATCGGTCCTACCCAGGAGATGACAAAAAAAAGGACTGTTCAAAATTATATATATATATATATATATATATATCTATATATATATAAAATTGTAACCTCTGTCTGTACATTGATTTTTTTCGCGAAATTTCACGATAACTTTTTGTTTTACATGTCATAGACACCATAACTGCATTTTGTTTCTTTGGTGTCTGTTTGTTTGTTTGTTTGTTTATTTGTTTGTTTGTTTATTTGTTTGTTTGTTTGTTTGTTACCTTTTCACGCATAAACGGCTGAACCGAATTTTATGAAACTTGGTATGTATATTACTACTAGCCCAACTTAGACTTTAGGCTATATTAATGTTCTCTAAGACGAACAGGAGTGGGGGTTATAAGGGAGGCCTGAAATTAAAAATAGCGATATTTCATTTTCTATTGCTTTTTCAGCAAATATGCTCATAACAAAAGTTGTTTATTTTGTAATTTAGAGTAACTTTTGTTATATGAACTTTTGCCGTATACGGAAGTATAAATGAGTTATACGCTAAACACTATAGCGGGAGTCCACAATTTTATTTGGCATAAAAGACTCAACCGAACTAAAACGACCTCGCTGTGTGAATTAATACTAACGATTTACTTATAATAAGCCATACTAACATTTCTAGGGACGGGCAGGAGTGGGGGTTATAAGGGAGACCAGAAATTAAAAATAGCGATATTTCGTTTCCTATTGCTTTTTCAGGAAATATGCACATAACAAAAGTTGTTTATTTTGTTATTTAGAGTAACTTTTGTAATATGCACTTTTGCCGTATACGGAAGCATAAATGAGTTATACGCTATAAACTAAAGTGGGAGTCCACAATTTTATTTGGCACTAAAAACTCAACCGAATTAAACCAAACTGGTTATGTGAATTAGTACTAACGCCTTCATTATAATAAGCTATACTAACATTTCTAGGGACGGGCAGGAGTGGGGGTTATAAGGAACGCCTGAAATTTATAATAGTGATATTTCGCTTCCTATTGCATTTTCGGCAAATATGCACATAACAAAAGTTGTTTATTTTGTTATTTAGAGAAACTTTTTTTTTATATACACTATCATCGTATACCGAAATATTAAGACGTTATACGCTAAAAATTATAGCGGGAGGCAACAATTTTATTTGGCACAAAAGACTCAACCGAACTAAATAAAACACTCATTATGTGTATTAGCACTAACGCCTTCCTTATAATAAGCCATTCTAACATTTCTAGGGACGGGCAGGAGTGGTGGTTATAAGGGAGGCATGAAATTAATAATAATGATTTCCTATTGGGTTTTCGGCAAATATGCACATATCAAAAGTTGTTTATTTTGTTATTTAGAGAAATTTGCTCAACACTTCTTTTCAATATGAACTACCAGGTACCTCACCTGAAAAAATTAATTCAAATGTATATCAATATTTTCTCCTTAATAATTCAAATCTATGCATAATGCACAGGAGACGGGAAATATGACAATATGCAGGACAGTGAAGTTTTACATAAAAAAAATAATTTTATTATTAACAAATGCCAACAACGGGTATTAACCCTAAACACTGGAACGGGTAAATGTCAAAATATTGTGCAATGTAAAGCCTTGCCAAAAATATACCATCACCATTCAGCCTCAAATGAATTCCCGAGCGAAGCCGGGTATCTAAGCTAGTATATATATATATATATATGGTGTGTGTGTGTGTGTTTCTGTTAAAGCTCTAGCGGTCGCAATTTTTGTTTGGCCGTTACCAAACTCGATATTTAATCGTTTTATGTAAAAATAAAGATCAAGTTCGTTAATGACTGAATTAAGACCAACGGGAGGGGGGGGGTCAAGGGGGATTTTCTAAATATTAAATATGTTCTGGTGACCTCCCTCTCCGTCTTAAGTTCTTGGACTGCTAAAGTTTGATTGATTGAGAAAAAAATTATTCTGATTCAATATAAATTACAGTACTATACATTGTAAACAGTTTTTAAGAAAATTAATATGCTATATTCTGATATATTCCACTAATTTTTCCGGGACAGGTTGACAGACCTGTCTGTTTACATTTCAGACGCTTTCGGTTGGGGGAGGGGTTATTAAAATTGACTGAAAGATTTCTCATTTCAGTTTGTATTTATTCACTTAATTGCTGATAGGACATACATTTTTTTTTTGTAAATAAATTCAACCGAGGACGAAAATGTACCGAAGATGGGTAAAGAGCAAAAAAACAAAATGTTTTTTTTTATTAGATAAAAAAGTACTTTAAAATAATAAAAGTTTGATAAAAAAAAAAAAAATAAAAAAAAAAAAATAAAAAAAAAATATGGCATTGGATTTCATGATAAATGCACCCATTATGCCTGGTCACTTCCTCCCCCTCCCTCTGGATTCCCTTACATTCATGACCAAATACATACGCCATGCTACTCTTTTTAAAAACCTGAAATACCGATTTCCGTTCCTCTTACTGAATTCCTCAAGTGACAAATGAAGTAAGAAATCCCCCCTGAGCATGCAGATTTGCTGAGAAGGTGGCATTTAAAATTAAAATCGCACAATGAATAAGCAATTTAATAACAATAGTCAATATTTTGCTTCATTTTAAATTCATAGTTACTCAACTAACTTCGAAACCTAACAGAAATTTGAAAGGGAAATTTTTCAATTTAGCTCCCGGCTAGATTTTTCTCTACGACGTAGGCCATGGTTTGACAGATTTTCGTCGGCAATATGGATAATCATTCAAGAAATCTGACATTCCAGAGTTGAATGGATTAAAATGTCTATTTGGCGAAAGAAGATATCCAACGTTTAATTAAGTATGGGTATACTGCCTAAGAAGATTCTATGATTATAGAATTGAATGATTTTTTTTTTTTTTAATTTTAAGGTTAAGTGACATTCTTCACTCTCATAAGGACCTTATCCAGTTCATACTCGATGCACGTGACAACTGAACGTAGACGACTGCTTTAAACAAAGCTAAATGAGTGCAGTATTTGTGTACGGTTAATAACCCTATGAGCAAATTTGACAAATCGGATAGTAATTGATTTCATTTATATCATGATGAATGATATGATTGTATCATATTAATAATCATATCAATAACGTATAAAAAATGTTTTCCACACTTATTTAAAATGATGTCATTTAGGAGTACCTTACGACTTCACTCTAAATGATTTATAACATAATTTATAGATCTCAGATGGTAAACGATAAAGGTCCTATTCAGGTATTGTGTATCTCCAGGAGATATTTGCGAAATTAGCAATTATTTATGTTCGTCACTCTTAGTTGATTTCAGTCGTAAGCTCAGTCAGGGAGAGACCAACTAGCTTTTACAATCCCTCAAAATTCAATAGTTGTATTTGTGTAATGCGACATACTTACAGACGTAACAAGTCAAAATGGTTCAGGGGTCAAATTAGGTAATTTGTTTGAAATTTTTCGCTGTTATAATACTAGTTTTGTTCAGTACAAGGAAGTAAAAAGTATTGTGATGTTGTTGGAATTGACGTAATATGTACCGACTCCTATATTGGATTGGCTAGTACGGTAGTTGGATAAGTGAATGGATTGGTTAGTACGGTAGTTAATAAGTGAATGGATTGTTTAGGAGAGTAGCTGGATAAGTGAATGGATTGGTTAGTATGGTTGTTGGATAAGTGTATGGATTGGTTAGTACGGTAGTTGGATAAGTGAATGGATTGGTTAGTAGGGTAGTTGGATAAGTGAATGGATTGGTTAGTAGGGTAGTTGGATAAGTGAATGGATTGGTTAGTAGGGTAGTTGGATAAGTGAATGGATTGGTTAGTAGGGTAGTTGGATAAGTGAATGGATTGGTTAGTAGGGTAGTTGGATAAGTGAATGGATTGGTTAGTAGGGTAGTTGGATAAGTGAATGGATTGGTTAGTAAGGTAGTTGGATAAGTGAATGGATTGGTTAGTAGGGTAGTTGGATAAGTGAATGGATTGGTTAGTAAGGTAGTTGAATAAGCCATGAGATAGTTACTAAGGTAGTTGATAAGTTATAGATTGGTCAGTCAGGCAGTTGAAAGATGGCATAAAATGAAAAGGTTTTGTTGCCTGCGAAGGAATTTTACGATACAATTCTCCTGAATTGATACTTTATTGACCAATGACAAAGTCAATGTCCCATAGGCACTTATAATTTATGGGTTTTCCACTCCACATACATCTTATTTTACATCATCATTGTGGCTATTTCCAGTACTTCAAAAATACTCGTTGGCTTCCTCGATCTTTGCCACAACTGCTATTAACGTCTTCGGGTGGCGTCCCATTATTCTTTGTGTACGTTTAGTTGAGCATGCTTTCAACTTGTGTCTTTTTTATAACAATTTTCTTTCTAGGATATCCCACACAATGGAAATTACCAAGCGTTGTATTCATAAAGCTTTGACAGGGATTTGAAAATCTTTCATCTAAAGAGTAGTGGAATTTAGGTTCAAATCAGTAAAATCAAATAAAACCTTCATGTATTTACGGTCGAATAATACAATATGAACAATAACTTTAGTAAAGTAATGTTAATGAAGTATTTTTGGTTGTATCTCTGTAATTATGCCCGTCGAATAATTCCAACTTCCAACAATTCGATTTTTACTTTAACCCATTTTTCCACATTCCAAGTCATGTTTACGTAGGGTTCTTAGGAAGAATCGGTTAGGGGTGATGTCATCTCTTCAAGTGAGAAATCTGCTTGGTATTAGCTGCCTTTGGTTGTCCGCTCACAAATTCCATTTGGCAACTTCACTAACTGTAGTTGAGAGTTCATAACTACAGTTACTACTATAGTAGGGAAATGTAGTGGTGCAGGCAACTCACCAAACTTACAGTTGTCGGGTTTGTGCTGTGGTTTGTGAATTGGTAAGTGAGGAGTACAAGAAAAATCTGGCAACTAAATTAGTATCTATTCCAAAATAAAATCTGATGTGGGTACCACGTGAACTTCTTATATCCTTCTCTGTCTGTCTGTCTCTCTCTCTCTCTCTCTCTCTCTCTCTCTCTCTCTCTCTCTCTCTCTCTCTCTCTCTCTCTCTCTCTCTCTCTCTCTCTCTCTCTCTCTCTCTCTCTCTCTCTCTCTCTCTCTCTCTCTCTCTCTCTCTCTCTCTCTCTCTCTCTCTTTCTCTCTTTCTCTCCCTCTCGTATATCGTATCAGATGAGTTAATAAAAGAAAAAAATACTCAAATAAAAAGTAACGTTACTTTTTAATTTTATATTAATAAAATTACCGAGCGAAGTTTTTATAACTTAATTTTATGCTGTAGGAGTTTATTTTCATAACTGGAAGTAAGTAAAAAATGTTTTTAGACAACTCATTTGAATAAATTGGGTTAGCAAGTTGAGGAAATTACATTTTCCACGATTAAGATAAGCCCTTCGTTTTTAATTTTTTTTTTAATCTTCAGAATATTGACTATTACGGAGTTAGTAAAACACGAAAAAAAATTTACATTAAGTAAAAGCAGAAGACATTGTCTAACTAATTAGTAATTTGTTTAAAACAGACTTTGAAGTGCTAGGTGAAGAACTTATTTAGTTCTTATTCTGCCATAAATGTTAATTAACTTGAGTTAAATATAGCCTTGTGACGTACATATTGTCTTAATATTCAGATAAAGTATACAAATAATTTTGACCTCATTAATACGGGATTTTGGACAAAATATGGTAATATACTTTCTTTGAAAGCTAATGCAATCCTCATATGGGAAACTACATTTGACAGTATAAATTAATTGATTTTCCTCCAAACTCCATTTATAAGAAGAGAATCAGTACAGAAAAATCATTATCAGGATGTGATGGAAATGAAGGGATTATTCTGAGATTCTTTTAATCTCATCTTTATATTTAACAAGAAGTTATATATAAGTTCCGGGTTCCGGTTTCCTCCTCGAATTTCTCTCGTATTTTAATAAAGTACGCCAAACAGATTTTTATTTCGTTTTGTCTACTAATGCTAACGCGATGAACTCTTCTTTATATTTCGAAGGAAAGGCATTTATCTGATCCAATGATAAATTCGTCTTTGTTCGTCAAATAAACATTCCATTCATCATAAAACAGTGAAATGGCTGAAGAGGAACAACATATTCAGTGTGTTCAGAAAATTAAGGAATTTTTTACTGTTTTACTTAATCCGGTTTAACTTTTAGCAGATTTCCATTAAGGGAAATCAGCTATTGAGGTCGTACTCATGATGCGAGTTTCGAAAAATTTCTTCAAATGTCCATCGATCCTACCCAGGAGATGACGAAAATGAGGTCCGTTCAAAATTATATATATATATATATATATATATATATATATATATATATATTTGTCTGTTAACGCTCTAGCGGTCGCAATTTTTGTTTGATCTTTACCAAACTCGGAATTTAATCGTTTTATGTAAAAAGGAAGATCAAGTTCGTTAATGGCTGAAATCGGACCAGTGGGAGGGGGGGTTTAGAGGGGGGATTTTTGAAAATTCAAAATATCTCCGTTATTATGCGTCGGATCAAAAAATTGCATAGAATAAATCTTATTGCAAATTAAATTTACTATAAATATTGTTATATACATTTATTCTGTATCTTGAATATTAACCGAGATATTTGCATTTGTATTCTGCGTGTGGTCACCAGTAGGCTATGTTCGAACTTTCCGCCGAGAGCTCTGGCGGCCGTTTCTATAACTATTCGTCCCTCGTGAATAGGTTTAGAGGTTAGGTTAACTGTTTTTTGGGGCTAGAAACTACTGGGTTATTACGCCCTAAATAATGTTTTAGCAGATTTCCCTTAAGGGAAATCAGCTATTGAGGTCGTACTCATGACGCGAGTTTCGAAAAATTTCTTCAAATGTCCATCGATCCTACCCAGGAGATGACGAAAATGAGGTCCGTTCAAAATTATATATATATATCTATATATATATATATATCTATATATATATATATATATATATATATATATATATATATATATAGATATATATATTTGTCTGTTAACGCTCTAGCGGTCGCAATTTTTGTTTGATCGTTACCAAACTCGGAATTTAATCGTTTTATGTAAAAAGGAAGATCAAGTTCGTTAATGGCTAAAATCGAACCAGTGGGAGGGGGGGTTTAGAGGAGGGGATTTTCGAAAATTCGAAATATCTCCGTTACCATACGTCGGATCAAAAAAGTGTATAGAACCAATCCTATTGCAAATTAAATTTACTATAAATATTGTTCTATACATTTATTCTGTATCTTTAATATTAACCGAGATATTTGGATTTGTATTGTGAGTGTGGTTGGCTATGTTTGGGATTTCCGCCGAGCGCACTAGCGCTAGTGTGGCCATGTCACTAACTATTCGTCCTCGTGAGAATAGGTTATTACTAGGCAGATTTCTCTATTGTAAAACTTCACGTGGGAAATCTGCTTAGTTTACGCAGCCCCTGCGTGACGGACTTTTAGGTTTAGAGGTTTCTTACTACTACAGTTGTTATTAGGCAGATTTCTCTATTGTAAAACTTCTCGTGGGAAATCTGCTTAGTTTACGCAGCCCCTGCGTGACGGACTTTTTATTATTTCAACACGTCCTTGACGGGCGAGAGTTATTCCAAACATAATTTCGTCCATATTCCTCCACTAATCATGAATTTGAAATATAACAAACTGATAACATGGCAGAGAAAACGTTCGTGTTTTGTGACGCGTTTATTTACTGTCTAAATATTTCTCCGTTTTCCCAAGGTAGCAGCTCAAGTCATTACTAATCTCAGAGTTCACTCCCCCTTTATACACAAATAGCCTTATTGCCAATAAAAGACGTTAATAAATAATTTAATTTAATTTTAGCAGATTTCCCTTAAGGAAAATCAGCTATTGAGGTTGTACTCATGACGGAATTTTCGAAATTTTTCTTCGAATATCCATCGATCCTACCTAGTGGATGACGAAAATGAGGTCCGTTCAAAACTGTATATATATATGTCTGTTACCGCTCTAGCGGTCGCAATTTTTGTTTAATTGTTACCAAACTCGATATTTAGTCGTTTTATGTAAAAAGAAAGATCAAGTTCGTTAACGGCTGAAATCGGACCAGTGGGAGGGGGAGTTTAGAGGAGAGGATTTTCGACAATTCGAAATATCTCCGTTACTATACGCCGGATCGAAATATTGTACATAACCAATCTTATTGCAAATTAAATTTACTATAAATATTATTATTTACATTTTTTCTCTATCTTTAATATTAACCGAGATATTTGCATTTTTATTAAATCGGGGCGACTAACGGACGAGAGTTACTTTCCCGCCAAAAGCTAGTTCGGCCGTTTCTTTCACTGGCTCGGCTCTCGTGAAATTTCTCTATTGTAAAACTTCACGTGGGAAATCTGCTTAGTTTACGCTGCCCCTGCGTGACGGACTTTTATTTAATTCACTCAGTACATAAATGGGAGAGAGATTGGACAAATGAAGCAAGTTCTACAACTTGCAAGAGTTTATGCCAAAAGACACTAACAACAGTTACAACACAATTAAGAGTCACCATTACAAATGCACCATTTTCAGCGTGATGTTCCATCAAAGCCAGTATGCAAGAAATAATTCTACATAATCAATCTTATTACTAATTCAATTACCTTTAAATGTTGTGGTATGGAATTTTTCTTTATCAGGAATATTAACAAGATATTTGGATTTTTTCTTTATCAGGAATATTAACAAGATATTTGGATTTTTTTTTTTTTAGGTTTCAGCCTTCAGTAAACCCCACTCCTACTAATGTTAACAATAAGCTGTTCTATCATGAACAACTTTAATTTAAGCTTAAATGTCAATAATTGTTCTCAAGAGACCTTTATTATGTGAGATATAAGCAAATTCGTTGTATGATTAAGTCAACAATTAATATTTTACGTTCTTGTTACGAAAATGTTTTTTACCTAAACCATACTCAATATTTAACCGATTCTGTTAACACCTAAGATCAAATTTGTCATTGACTGAAATAGGACCTGGAATTGTTGGGATTTAGAGGTGGAGGGGGGGGGAATTTGGAAATTTAAAACATCTCCGGTATTATGACCCGGATCGTAAAATATTATAGAACCAATTTTGTTAAACTATTGATTTTCTACAATTGTTGTTCCTTTCGTTTTATTCGTTACTCAAGTATTATTCGTACTATCTTCAATAGCCCTCAAGCTCTCGACCCCTTCTACACATCGGTTTTTACATAGAATTAGAGACTATGCCATGAAATTAGATCAAAAGAGCATGTGGGAAATCTTCTTACTTTATGCAGCTCATTCAAGACTGACTTTTCTATTTTGAACAGTTTACTAATTATAAGTGTATATAATGTAAGGCTCGATTTATATAAATCTAATCATACATGTAATATGGACCATGTATACAAATAAATGACATTGATAAACTTATGAAAAGAATCCCCCCCCCAAAAAAAAATAAAAAAATATTCCATCGACCAATGAAGGGTAAAGCAGTTAGAACATAATATATTAAGACAATTTTATCTCTGTCCTTACCAAGTTTCCAATTTGTTGAATTTTATGAAGTAGAATAATTGTTAACATATTTATAAAGACTTATCGACAGATGTCCTGATAAATAAATTTTTTTTTTTTAAGTATAGCCATGTACTAATGATGGGTATTATTTGAGTATTCAAGATCATGTTTAAAGGGGTGGGGAAAAGAAAAGTCATCAATTGTTATGAACAGGAAGGAGTTGGGACGCAGGAAAGGTACAAATGAGATTTATCGCTGAGGATGGAGACACACCATTCAGCATGGAAAGGAGGTGGATGGAAGCTGGCAGAGACAGCAGTTCTGGCAAAAAGTCCGATGAAAACCATCTGTCAATCAGCGCTATTCAATTCCTGTCCGGGGAATCAGGGGTGACATTGTTCGGGGTTTAGCCTCCGATCGTCGGGACAACCCCGATATCTATCTCGCTCTAACCTAATTCCTTTGTCCTTTGAATTCGGGCCATATCGACCGACGAGGCTCTCGGGATTTAAATGAAAAAGCGGGTTTCACGGGGCTTAGCACCGACACTTATACACGAGTGCGTCGATATCTACGCCCCCTCTGAAAAAAACAAAAAAAAACAGATTGGGGTTTTTTGTCTCTTTAAATTGAAATTTAGGGATGAGGTGAACCGCAAAAACCAACGAAAGCCCTTACCACTGGAATGTCAGAGCATGACGTTTGGCTAAAGTGCATTTTAGTTCCCCCCTAGCCGCAATCTTGTTACATCACTGTCCGACATCTTGTTTCTTGCTACCGTCCGACATATTGTTTTTGCTAGTGTTTACTATTAATACCGTTTCTGTTTTAGCTATGGCTCAAAGTGAGTGCACGACTAAGTTTTTTACACAATTGGAAGTGCAGGGAAAGCGTGCCGTTATTGAATGGTGTATAAAAGTAGGATTCTTATCGCCTACATACGGATGCCCAAAATGTGGGAAGAACATGCACATGGTAAATTAGGTGAGTTAACAAAAATTAAGTTAAAATTACCCCCCTCCCCCTCCCCCTCCCCCCCTAGTTTTAACCGCCGATGGGGTATTTTGGAAATTTTAAAGTGTTAAAAAAGATAAAGTAAAAACAAAACCCCAATCCTCGGTGTTAGAAAAACAAGATGACCACCGTCATCATCGTGCGCCATCAAGGGAGGAACTAAAATGCACTTTCACCTGACGTTTAATACCAGCATAGATGACGCCATTTAAAATTACCCTATGTAAAGCATAATTGAAACATAAACTGGGCACGAGACGTTTAGTGATGTAGAATAACGTGAAACTTGTTGGAGTAGGAGTTTACTGGAAACCTAAAACGCAGTAGTACCTTATATTATCAACAAGACTGGTTTATAGCAGTCATCGAGTGCACGGCCTTCCCTCCGACGATTTGAACGAAAGTATTTTAGAGTGAAGTACCTAATGAAAAACAAATTCTGTTAAAGCCAGAGAGCGAATTTCACACGTTTGTCTAAAAAAAAAATGTTAAAGTTTGCCCGAACACCTTTGAGTTCATTCTAATACTAGTTTTCTTTACAGTACCCATGGCTGAGTTGGTAGCACTTTCATTTTGCAACAGCAAGATATCGAGATCGAATCTCACCGGGAGCGACTATTTTGTTTTCAGGATTCTTTTAATTTTTTGTTTCAAGGGCGTTTATTTAATATTAGTAAATAAATATGCACTCCCCTTGTCAAAATATTAAATGTTCCTTAAGAGATATTTCTTTCCATTAATCCTCACACTGAAAATTAAGGTTTTAGAAAAAACATTTTTTACTCGGTTTTGTAAAACATAAACATATTAAATAGTAAAAAAAAAATGTAAACTTACACGAGGTCAGCTATTGAACAGATATATTGTTTAGGTCGTGTGTTATTAAATAAAAATACAGTTATTTTTTTTTATCTAGCAAGGTCATATAAAATTTAGGTTGGAAATAGTGTGTCACAGTGTACTATTGATCTACTTAATTTGTATTAGGGGTTAATTGGTAATATTGTACTTAAGGGAAATTAGCTATTGAGCTATGACGCAATTTTCGGAAATTTTCTCAAATGCCCATCGATTCTACCCACGAAATGTCGAAAATGAGGCCCATTAAAAACTATACATATATATTCTTGCCGCAATTTTTGTCGTTTTGTTACCAAACTCCATATTTAAACGTTTTATGATGGAGAAATAAAGATCAAGCTAATTCGAAGTATCTCCCTTATTATAGGTTGGGTCGAAATATTGTATAGAACCAATCTTGTTGCCTATAAGTCCCTAAATGTCCTATAAGTGGTGTTCTATACATATTTTTCTGTATCATGAATATAAACCACACCATTTGGATGTTTTAGTTTTCGGCCTTCAGTAAACCCCCACTCCTACTCATATCATATTAATAATAAGCTGTTGTATCATGACCATTTTATTGGAACCTTAAATACGAATTATACTTTTCGTTTAGCTTTTACTCTGGGAGGTACAAGCAAATATATTGTGTGATGACTTCACTTAAGAGTAAGTTCTGAGCTTGAAAATGTTCATTTGATCTACACAAAACTCAATATTTAACCGTTTCAGTCAATACTGAAGATCATATGTCTTCAGTCTTAGTAGATATCCAATTACAATCGTCTGATTTTTATTATAAGGACAATCCGAATTCTGTTAAAAACTTCATCTACAAGAGAAATAGTAAATAGATAGTGGCCAGTGTGTCACTACAGCAAGTGGGAAATCTGCTTAGTTTACGCAGCCACTGCATGACAGACTTATGCGACGTTCGTGTGGGATGAAATATCTGGGCATTAGAGCACAGATGGGACAATCAAATGCTTCCAAGGTTGTTCTTTTACATTTATTATTCAAGACATAATTATTTTGGACCTTATCTTATTGATTTCGTTATCAATTTATTTTATCTAAGTAGTTCTTAAGTGTACCATTTAAGTAATGAATTTCTTGTCTGCTATTAAAGGCTCAATGGGGGTTTAATAATTAAAGCAACTACAATTTTTCAATGATTTCTGCCATTCAAATCCCTTTTTAAGAAAATTGAAAGTTATTTCAAATTACTTGCCTAATTTCGGAGAAAATGCTGCTTCAATAATATTCCAAAACAAGCCTATTATTAAATCCATTGTACAAACAATAAACTTAATTAATTTACATCAAATATTTGCTTGTAATTTCTGAGTTGAAGAAAAAACGAAACACTCACGAGAAAACAAAATCTAACTCAAATTTCATAAATTACAGCTGTTTTATCAATAATCGGGAGGGATGCTCGGGTTACTTTTGTAAGCCATGTAGTGCTCATTAAAAAATATTGTTGGCTTTAAAATAAGTTGAAGAACAACATGTTTTTTTAAAGGATGTTTTTTATACACAAGATGAATACTACCAAAAATGTTCAATTATTAAATAAAATTGATGATCAGGTACACAGCCGCTCCTACATCAATCACAAGTTTGTGGCCCACAATTATCCATAATCGATTTAAGTATATTTTACGCTCTTCACCATTTTTAGCAGATTTCCCGTAAGGGAAATCAGCTATTGAGGTCGTACTCATGACGCGATTTTCGAAAAATTTCTTCAAATGTCCATCGATCCTACCCAGGTGATGACGAAAATGAGGTCCGTTCAAAATTATATCTATCTATCTATATATAAATATATATATATATATATATATATATATATATATATATATATATATATATTTGTCGGTTAACGCTCTAGCGGTCGCAATTTTTGTTTGATCGTTACGAAACTCGATATTTCGAACCGTTCGAAAACCGTTTTGTGTAAAAAGACAGATCAAGTTGTTAATGGCTGAAATCGGACTAGAGGGAGGGGGGGTTTAGATGGGGGAGTTTCGAAAATTCAAAATATCTCCGTTATTATGCATCGGATCGAAAAATTGTATAGAACCAATCTTATTGCAAATTAAATTTACTATAAATATTGATATACATTTATTCTCTATCTTGAATATTAACGGAGATATTTGCATTTTTATGGAGTCTGTGGTCGGGTATAGTTCGGATTAGATCGGCCATTTCCGTCGGCTCAGGTTGGGAGGCTTCTAACCTTACCTGTCGTTCGTAACCTTACCTTCGTCACTTTGTGAGATTTATGCAAATACTTTCTGTTCATCCGCCCCCCCCCCTTCTTTAGTTCTTGGACTACTAAAATTTGAGTTATTAAAATATAAATTATTATTCCAATTCAGAAGCCGTTCAATTGGGAATTTATTTTAATTAACTGAAAGATTTCTCATTACCGTTTGTATTTAATCACGGTGGTATTGTGTTACCAGTATGCAGATTTCTCTATTGTAAAACTTCACATGGTAAAACTGCTTAGTTTACGCAGCCCCTGCGTGACGGACTTTTTATTTATATCAGCAAGAAATATTGATAAAACAAATAATGCTCATCACTGAATATTGAAAATTGGCGTGGAAAATGAGTGTAAATATATGTATATGCAAAAGCCCTGCCAATGATCGTTCTACTTTGCACGCTGACTTTAGATATTTGGCTAAATATATAAAATGTTACTTTTATTAAGGAGTTTTGAGGTTACTGGTATTATAGTCGAGTAAAAGAAGATGGCGTACAAAAGAGAAGCGAAGAATACTAAAAAGGATGAAATATGCTTAAAGCGTAAAATATTACACTTATAAATTAAGTCATTCAATATTCCCTTCAGGTACGGATGTAATTATTAAAAAACAAAGCTCTTGTCTCAAAACAATCTTCTTCCAATGTAAACTCCATTATTATTTTCGTTCACAAGAATTTTTTTACGAAAACCCAAGCGAGGAGAGTAAAGTAAATCTGTTTTTATTTACTCATTTGGAATCTGTTTTTATATAATTAGGACCTTTTTTCTTTTGGCAGAAAAGAATGAGAGGACAAAAAATTAAATGAGAGGTGCGGAAAAATTTAACGAGCATAAATGATATAAAGTTAAAAAGGAGTGAGAGGTGTTAAAACAAACAAAATAAAACATCACTTTTATAAATTTTACTTGAAAAAATAATAACAGATGTCCAAGATGTCTTTACTCACAAACGAGTTCTTTGGTATTAGCCTTCTATAAATTATATATATAAATATATATATATATATATATATATATATATATATATATATATATAGGGTGTTGGTGTTTTTTGGAGTTTTAGTCAGTGTTGGTGAAAAAATCTTAGTTCATTCCAATATTTCGAGAATATTTATTTTCTCTTCTTCAGGGCTAAAAAGTACAGGTATATATTGTACATTGTTATTAGAGTGTAGCAGATAGTATTTGTGTTAATTCTTCTTACCAAGACTAAAGATACTTAAAAACTATTGTGCATAACTGTTGTACCTCTGTTTACATTGGGAGTACTAAATGAAACCTACCTAAGCCTGTTATATTCAGCAGGGTCACTGCCTTATGTCTTTGTATCACTATAGTTTATTGTCTTTTGTTTGTTGAACTATATTATAATTATTATACTGCAGCTATGAGATTATGTTACAACTATTGATATGTGCCATTATAATTATTGTTATATTATTTTTTAATAAAGCTATTTTTATGTAGTAATAAAATTGTTATGTTATTGTTATTCCACTATGTTATATAACATAAATAACAATAGATATTAATTAATACAGCATAAATAACACAAGCAATATATATATATATATATATATATATATATATATATATATATATATATTTATATAAAAGTAGTATCTGTACTTTTTAGCCCTGAAGAAGAGAAAACAAATATAATCGAAATATTGGAATGAACTAAGATTTTTTCACCTACTCTGACCAAAACTCCAAAAAACAACAACGCCATATACACACACACACATATATATATATATATATATATATATATATATATATATATATATAAGTTAAAATAAGTTAATGAGACGTGTTCTAAGCTTAAATACCAAATATTGTTTTCAGCAGATCTTTACTAGATGAAATGCATAAAAATAAGTTGTTTGAAGAAATCATAAATTAAGATTTAATTGTCCGCACATTTCCAATGATTGGATTTTTATTTGGAAATAGAGAATATATGGTGAGATGAGATCAGAAGTGTGTTATGCCAGCACGTGAGAAATCTCCTTCCCAGTCTCTTCTTGACGATTTTTATTGAGTTATAGTTCTTGGTGACTGGTGCCAGCCATTGAGTATATGATATTGGTTTTAATTTGTAGGGAACTTTAGAGAAAAAAAAAATTAGGAATTCTTTGCGTGTCTTAAGAATTCCTAATAAATAAATGCTAATTAATATCTAACTACGAACCTTAGTTTTTAAATGTTACATTACTATATAACGTGAGAAAGAGAAATTTACCTTTCAGGAATGTGTGTGGAACTAATTTTCTAGCTTAAGTGTACTTGGTAATTATAATTTCTAATTCAAATGGGTTTAATAAAACTTTTCGACTATTAATATATGATATATAATCAAAAATGTTTTGAAGTCCTTAAGTATTAAATAGAATACAGAAAATGCGAACAGCTGTTGAACATCTGTAGACAAAAGAAGCTTAGGCAAAACTAACTCCATATTCATGACATGTATTTAAAAATTATCAACGCCATATATATCAAAGCTCGTGTCATATCAACGTCAGTCTCTTGCAACATAATAATAGACAGACGCTGTAAGGTTCCTAAGCAATTATTTCCCAGCTGTTATTTACTTTTTTTTTTGTATTAATTTATTTGCGCCTACAGGCATATCTTAGAAGCATAGCTTTAAAGTTTATTGCCCTCCTTGGCTACAATGACCTCCTTGTATTCCGTTCTTTTCTCTTCTCGGCAAACGACATAAACATTAGTTTTCTATTTTTCTAAATATAATGTCTAGGTCGTTCACAATGCTCCCGTCTGAAGAAGACATTCTTCTTTCAGGACTTAAATACCAGTGACGAATCCTCTTTTGTGATTTGGAAAAGAATAGAATAAATATAGACATCTGTTCAATGAGTTAGTCAAACAATTCAGCATTTCATACGAATAGAAAGTGATTGTAAATTGAATTCAAGAGGCCATCAACGGCAGGCAAATACTTTATAAATAAATAAATACTTGTATAGGGATGAAGTATAAAGTCTTCCCAAAATGAAGATTTTTTTTACTCCAGTATTGTAGGTGGAATATTGAAATATTCCTTCTGTCGAAATCTTCCGGGATGTTCTTTACTATTAAACTAGGATGATATCAGCAGGTTCAACTTTAATCTTAGTGCCTTTGTGAGGTGTGTCCAACGATCCTACCTAGGAGATAACGAAAATGAGGTCCGTTCAAAATTACATATATATATATATATATATATATATATATATATATATATATATATATATATACTAGCTCAGATACCCGGCTTCGCTCGGGAATTCATTTGAGGCTGAATGTTGATGGTATTTTCTTGGCAAGGCTTTACTTTGCACAATATTTTGTCATTTACCCGTCCCAGTGTTTAGGGTTAATACCCGTCGTTTCTGTGGATTTGTTAATAATAAAATTAATTTTTTATGTAAGACTTCACTGTCCTCCATATTGTCATATTTCCTGCTTCCTGTGCATTATGCATAGATTTGAATTATTAAGGACTAAATATTAACATACATTTGAATTAATTTTTCCAGGTGAGGTACCTGGTAGTTCATATTGAAATGAATTCTTGAGAAAATTTTTCTAAATAACAAAATAAACAACTTTTGTTATGTGCATATTTGCCGAAACTACAATAGGAAACGAAATATCAATATTTTTAATTTCAGGTCTCCCTTATAACCCCCACTCCTGCCTCTCCCTAGAAATAGTATGGCTTTTTATAAGGAAGGCGTTAGTGCTAATACACATACTGAGTGTTTTATTTAGTTCGGTTGAGTCTTTTGTGCCAAATAAAATTTTACACTTCCGCTATAATTTGTAGCGTATATCTCGTTAATAATTCGGTATACGAAAAAAGTGTATATAACAAAAGTTACTCTAAATAGCAAAATAAACAACTTTTGTTATGTTCATATTTGCCGATAAACCAATAGGAAACGAAATATCGCTATTTTTAATTTCTGGCTTCCCTTAAAACCCCCACTCCTGCCCGTCCCTAGAAATGTTGGTATGGCTTCTTATAATGAAAGCCAATACACATACCGAGTTTTATTTATTTCGGTTGGGTCTTTTGTCCCAAATAATATTGTTGACTCCCGCTATAGTCATAAGCGTATAACTCATTTAAACTTCGGAATACGATGAAATTGTTTATGACAAAAGTTACTCTAAATAACAAAATAAACGACTTTTGTTAGGTGCATATTTGCAAAAAAACCAATAGAAAACGAAATATCGCGACTTTTAATTTCAGGCCTTCCTTATAACCCCCACTCCTGTTCGTCTCAGAGAAAATTAATATAGCCTATCTCTCAAGTTGGACCAGACTGCTCACGGTGTGCCAATTTAATTTAAAATCGGTTAAGTAGTTTAGGAGTCCATCGCGGACAAACATCGTGACAGGAGATTTATATATATTAAGATATATATATATATATATATATATATATATATATATATATATATATATATATATATATGTCTGTTAACGCTCTCGCGATCGCAATTTTTGTTTGATCGTTATGAAACTCGATATTTAACCGACACATTTTCTGATTAATATTTTCGAAAATTCAAAATATCTCCGTTGTTATGCATCGGATCGAGAAATAGAACCGACCTTTTTAGCAAATTAAATTTACTATAAATATTGTTATATACATTTATTCTCTATCTTGAATATTAAACGAGATATTTGCATTTTTATGGAGTCCGTGGTCGGGTATAGTTCGGATTAGGTCGGACTACTAAAATTTGAGTTAATAAAATATAAATTACTCTTACAATTCAGAAGCCGTTTCAGTTGGGAATTTATTTTAATTAACTGAAAGATTTCTCATTACCGTTTGTATTTAATCAGGGTGGTATTGTGTTACCAGTATGCAGATTTCTCTATTGTAAAACTTCATGTGGGAAATCTGCTTAGTTTACGCAGCCCCTGCGTGACGGACTTTTTATTATATGAATATTAACCGAGATATTTGTATGTTTTAGTTTTCGGCCTTCAGGAAACCCGCACTCCTAAGCATGTCACATAAAGAAAGCTAAAGAAATATAATAAACCATTTTATTCGAAGCTTAAATACCAAATATTGTTTTCAAGGGACATTTATTATATGAAAAAAATGTATATACGTTCTCCCCCCGCCCCATCTTTAGTTAGGATAACTAAAACTTGATTGATTGATGTAAAAACTATTTTCACCCAATATAAATTACAGTATTAGGCATAGTAAATAGTTTTCAATGAAATTAACATGTTCTATTTGAGTAATTGTGTTTATTTCCGGTGAAGAATATTTCTATCTATGAGCTGTTAGAGCTTAGCTGACCTATTTACTTACAATTCTGAAACTTTCCGTTTGGAGGTTATTAAAATTAACTGAACGATGTCTGTATTACCGTTTGTATTTATTCACTAATATTCACGGCGGTGCTAAGTGTTACCACCTATCTAGTGATAGTAGATTTATCTACTGTAAAACTTCACGTGGGAAATATGCTTAGACTACGCAGCCCCTGCATGACGGACGTTTTGAATTTATTTCAGTACATTCTTTGTCTGTCAACTTTTTCGGGGATTGTAATTAAAAGTCCGTCACGCAGGGGCTGCCTAAACTAAGCAGATTTCTCACGTGAAGTTTTATTCTCATCCGTTATCCGCCCCGATATCATAAAAAAATGCCAATATCTCGGTTAATATTCAAGATAGAGAATTAATGTATATAACAATATTTATAGTAAATTTAATTTTCAATAAGATCGATTTTATACAATTTTTCGATCCGACGTATAGTAGCGGAAATATTTCGAATTTTAGAAAATCCTCCCCTCTAAACCCCCCCTCCCACTGGTCCGATTTCAGCCATTAACGAACTTGGTCTTTCTTTTTACATAAAACGACTAAATATCGAGTGTGGTAACGATCAAAATAAAATTGGGACCGCTAGAGCGGTAACAGACAAATATATATATATATATATATATATATATATATATATATATATATATATATATATACAGTTTTGAGTGGACCTCATTTTCGTCATCTACTAGGTAGGATCGATGGACATTTGAAGAAAAATTTCGAAAATCCCGTCATGAGTACAACCTCAATAGCTGATTTCCCTTAAGGGAAATCTGCTAAAAGAATTATGGATTTAGTAGCTGTGATCCTTTCAAAGTCTTACCTTATCTTTCGCGGGTTAATGGTTGATTTCAGGATTAAAAAGTAAGAGCATAATAAAAGTCTGTCACACATGTGCGGCGTACACAAAGCAGATTTCTCCTGCAGTATTGGCTTCACTGATAGACATTTCACGTAAACTGGACTCGAAATTTAAGCTGAACATGAGACTTATACTGATTCAGATGATTTATTATAGCAAATTACATTTCTATAGACACAGCATTGAATATACAAGTGTCTTTTTTCGATCCTCGTCATTGTATCGAGTCGCGATGCGAAGTGGAAATCAGTATTAAACTTTAGAAATGATGTTAAACCTTAGCTTTATGCTACTACAGCTAATCAGAATGGGGTATTTTCAGGTTAGAGCCCTTTTATAGCTTGTTTTGGAATCATTATTTTATTTAGAGTGTTCTTCATCAACTAAATTCATATTTTCTATTTGTAAAATCAAACCCAGGACTCTGGGCTCACCAAGTGTATCCAGGCCACTCCTTAATCTAGAGGACTAAAGTGAAACATATACATATGTAAAACGCGGAAACAAGCAAATAAGACAGGCCAAGAGCTTGCCCGTGATTTAAATGGAATGCATTGGAATTCGTTCAAAATGTTGGAGATCTACATACTTGCGAAAAAATATGTTGGAGGCCCTACAAGATGGGAGAGACCTAGACAGTGATGGATGGCTGACCTCCAGGTCAGCTAGAGGAGGCTGTGGCGAATCGATATATGTAGTCTACATACTCACAATGAGGAAAGTTGTGGATTCCACAAAGACTAAAGGCTATAAATGAGTGGTCTTGAGCCGCTAAAACTATGAAACAAATTATTTCTCTATTCTATTAAGTATACACATTTAGTTAAATTTCTAAGTTTGTCTACTTATAAGAATAATAGAAAGATATAGTCATTTGTTCTTTAAACCAATCTGATATTGAAAATGCAGTAATAAGACCATATTCAATACTTTTCCAAATGACCACGTCCTCAGCTTTTTTTAAAGAATGAATTTCAGGTCGTTCAAATATATATACTGGGCTGAATCTAGCGCGGTGGGGGGTAGGGAGGGAGAGAGAGAGAGAGAGAGAGAGAGAGAGAGAGAGAGAGAGAGAGAGAGAGAGAGAGAGAGAGAGAGCGAGAGGAGAGAGAGGAGAGAGAGAGAGAGAGAGAGATAGGAGAGAGAGAGAGAGAGAGAGAGAGAGAGAGAGAGAAGAGAGAGAGAGAGAGAGAGAGAGAGAGAAGAGAGAGAGAGAGAGAGAGAGAGAGAGAGAGAGAGAGAGAGAGAGAGAGAGGAGAGAGAGAGAGAGAGAGAGAGAGAGAGAGGAGAGAGAGAGAGAGAGAGAGAGAGAGAGAGAGAGAGAGAGAGAGAGAGAGGAGAGAGAGAGAGAGAGAGAGAGAGAGAGAGAGAGAGAGAGGAGAGAGAAGGAGAGAGAGAGAGAGAGAGAGAGAGAGAGAGAGAGAGAGAGAGAGAGAGAGAGAGAGAGAGAGAGAGAGAGAGAGAGAGAGAGAGAGAGAGAGAGAGAGAGAGAGAGAGAGAGAGAGAGAGAGAGAGAGAGAGAGAGAGAGAGAGAGAGAGAGAGAGAGAGAGAGAGAGAGAGAGAGAGAGAGAGAGAGGAGAGAGAGAGAGAGAGAGAGAGAGAGAGAGAGAGAGAGAGAGAGAGAGAGAGAGGAGAGAGAGAGAGAGAGAGAGAGAGAGAGAGAGAGAGAGAGAGAGAGAGAGAGAGAGAGAGAGAGAGAGAGAGAGAGAGAGAGAGAGAGAGAGAGAGAGAGAGAGAGTGAGAGAGAGGGGGGCAGGCCGAATGAATGTGTATTACTAGGTAATAGGAAGGAAATGGACCATTCATTCTTATGAATATTGGAAAAATAATCCAGAAGGATCACTGATAAAAGTTTTATAGCGAAGCGATGAATTGTAGGTTTATATTTCATAGTTTTGGCTGAAAAGGAAGATAAACGGGGAGGCGCGGAGTAATCAAACCATTCGCGCGAGATCCCACCCCCACTCCGGTAGTATGATTCACTGGGGGCGGAAAAGGCAGTGCTGCCAACCTCCAATAAGTTTCCCTAAAGAGCTGACTGGTGGTACGACTGGGAGGCATTAGCCAGGCGATAACTGTTACCAAGTCAGATTTATATAAGTAAGTTGGCTCCCAATAGACTTAACCCTCCTCGGCAAGCAGTGCACCCCTGGGAGGCACAGGCCGAACTTCAAGAAAACCTTCAACACGTATATATAACTTCTTGATATATGTATAAAGCGGGAATACGGCCTACGAATTGTCAATGTTTCTACCACATATTCATGATTTTCCCGATCATATATTCTAAGACTTGATTGGGAAGTACGTCGGCGTCATATGTGCTGTAATTCTCATCATTCATCCACTGCCAACCGTATTCGGAACTTTCCTTTAGAACATATAACCATCAAAACTTTTACACATAAAGCTCATATTTAACACATATGTAAGATATTAGGTATTTCACCATACGAATACGCCAGCTCATAAAAATATGACCGAATGATCTTCCAGTCGTGATAATTTAAAGATGCGATTGAAGCGAGCTCTAAGACCAAAACTAAGGTGGCTTACCGAGGTTTTTATTAGACTTAACTTCTGGCTATTGACCTGGTCATGGGGCTGAATCATAAAAAGATGTCAGCCACGCAGGGGTTGAGTAAACTAAGCAGATTTCCCACGTGCTGCTATGACACACTATTGATGTCTTAGCACCATATATTTTCTATTTCCAATTAAAAATTCGATGAGTAAAAGAGGGGGTTTCTGAACACTGCAACCAAGAAAGTAAGATCCACTTAATATTTGACGGGGAAATGTACAGATATTTCGTGAACAAAAAATCTCATCATTCTAATTGAATGGAGGACCATCTAAGAAAGGAAACCATATCATTTAATTGAAAATATAATGTTAGCACCACACGACTACTTAAACTAAACACATTTTCCCACGTCCTGGTATAACACAATTGTGGACACATCTCACCACAAATTATATATTTCTATATAAAACCAATAATTAGGGGAGTTGTGGTTACTGAAGACTGAAAACATGGAACGTAAGAAAGCATAGAAAAACAATTGTATACCATCAATAGTTTAACAAGATTGGCTCTTTAGCATCTTTCAATACGACCCATAATAATGGGGATATTTTGAATTTTCGTATCACCTCCTCTAAACCGCCTGTTTTCCTAGTCCAATTTCAGGCAAAAAACAGTATCATGATTATACTGTAAAGCTGTGCTCTTTCCCATTTGATCAAAATCGACTAAGAGAGCGGGGGTTCCTAATGTCATGTGGTGTCATATAAAAAATATAAGTCTAAGTTGGTTAATGACTGAAATCATACATTGTTTGGAGTGGGGAATTTGAGTATTCAAAATATCTACGTCGGCTGGAAAATGTCATAGAATCAATCTTGTTGAACTATTGACGATTTACAATTGTTATTCTATAAATTATGTCGTAGCGAGTTATTCGTACTTTCACGTTTTGAGCCTTCATTAAACCCCCACTTCTGCTTATAGGTTTTTAAATTAGAAAAAGAGAATTTATGGTGAGATGAAATCACCAGTGTGTCATCAAGCGGATGGGAGATCTGATCAGTTTACCTAGAATTTGCATGTATAAAGGTCCCTTGATAACAATGATTGGTATATAAACTTAGAATAAAGTGACTCGTGATATAACAGGTAATTGCTAATGACATGAGTAGGAGTGGGGATGCTAGAGGAAATATGCATATAGTAATAATTATAGGTAATTTAATTTGAAAGAAGAATTGTTATGTACAACTGTACGATCCTACTTATAATATTGGAGATATTTCAAATTTTTGAAATTCCCCCTCTAAAACACCACCTCCACCTTTTCCGATTTCTGCATTCTGAACTTGATTTTTCTTTTTACATGAAACGATTAAATATCGAGTTTTGTAAAACAAATACTACGACCTCTAGAGCGTTAACAGACAAATATATATAATTTTGTAAGGACTTCATTTCGTCATCTTCTAGGTAGGATCGATTGGAATTTGAGGATATTTTTTGAAAATCGTGTAATTAGTACGGCTTCAATCATAATTTAAAAACAATGTAGCCTAATGTAAACAAATAATAAATTTATAATAATAATTAATAAAAAACTTTTAAAGAATATTCCCATCGTTCTAATTTAACCCTTTCCACTCCAAGGCTTTAATTGAATTATAGTATCTTACGATTCTAGAATATGTTTCATTCATTCGTGACTCAAACATTTCAGTAACAAAAATCCCTCCTGTTTTAAAATTTTCCGCAAAAAGAGGTATTACACCATGTCGAGTATCACTCGACAGTGGAGCTAGTGGAACAAAATCAGTGTCGAGTGACACTCGACATTGGAGTGGAAAGGGTTAAGAGATAGAAAAAGTATTATTGACATTGTATCACAATTTTTGGTCGTTCGTTACCAAGCACGTTATTTAAACGCTTTTTGTGAAACAACAATCAGGTTCGTTAGCAATTGAGGAGGGGACTTTTTAATTTGCTATACATACAATCAATAAGATGTTTATGTTTATTTATTATTTATAGGAATTGAATTCGTGAGAGTTATTTGAGCCTGGTGGTAAAGTATCCGATTTTTTTTTCTTCAAAAGTCTTTCTCTTAGGAGATCCCTTCCACTTTTATCATTATTTTTTCCTTGGTTTACAATTTTACTAAGCAGTTCTAATATTAAGTACACACGCAAGCATGCACACGCTCGCATAATCTCACATCATCATGTATGCTCTACACACACACACACACACACACACACACACATATACACATTGTACGGGAGTGGAGAGCTATTTCCTCCTAGATTTGCTATTAAAAGGACTGGGCTATGAAATGCAGTGTTGTAGAGCAATAGAGCAGGGGCCTCGCCTTTCAGCACCACCACCCTCGTCAATATTTAATTCCTAGCCCTACACCCCGGAGGATCGACCCCAGGGCCGAAAAATGTTGTGTGCCCAACCACTGCTTGCTCAACTCCGCCTCTATTGTGAAATCAGCTGGAAAACAAACTTATTCCCACTGGTTTCATTAACTCCCTCGCTTTCTGCCCATATTAAATTAATGCAGTCCACAGTCCACCCTTTTTTTCCAGAAGCTATAATTAATACAAGCAAGCAAAAGTTTATTTTATTGATCCGACGTACTTACGTCTTTGCGCAATCGAAAAAAAGTCCGTCACGCTGGGGTTGCGTTAACCAAGCAGATTTCCCACGAGCGTCTCGTCATATCACCGATAAAATTAAAGATAGAGAATAAATGTATAAACAATATTTATAGTAAATTGTATTTGCAATGCCATTGGTTCTATATAAGTTTTTGATCCAACGTATAACAACGGAGATCTTTCGAATTTTCGAAATTCTCTTCCTCTAAAACTTCCATTTCAGATTTCTTTTGAAGTTCATAAATGAGGAAGAACGCATTATCGAATATTTGTAAATACTAGCTGTAAGAATTCTGGTACAAAAAAAAAATGGTTTCTGTTTTTATTCATGTATAAAAACAGAAACCAGTTTTCAGGCCCACTAAGCAGATGGAAAAATGCATGCCTTTCACAAATAACTACTACGTAATTAGTTTAAAATAAATTAATTTTAAAAACTTTTTTAAGTATACTTTTTTTGGGTTCTTCCATGAATAGTTTTGCTTTATTTCGTTTTAAATACTTAAAAAAAAATTCACCGATAGACACTCGTTTTAGGATTTGATTTTCTAGAAAAATCCGCCATAAAAAGTAGGGCATTCCGTTGGAAATTCCAAAGTTAAGGTCGCTGGAGAAGTATGGGGAAGGACTAGTAGGATTTTTCAGGGGTCACAATTATGGCACACCAAGTCTGAGCCTTGTATTAAAATAATTGGAGTTTTTAAGGGAGGTTGGGACATCCTATATATACATATATATATATATATATATATATATATATATATATATATATATATATATATATATTTTTTGTTGTAGCATTCTGGAATTTTGGTATCTTTTGACGCTGATTTTGCAGATAAATCAGCGAGATCATTTCCCAAAATTCCCGAATGCCCTTTGATCCAGCAAAAGTGTATGTGTATATTATTTTGTTTAAGTCTTGTAAGTAACTGTCTGATTTTTTCTGTCAAAGGATCATGAAATGTATAATTTTGAAGTGATTGTAATGAATTGTGGCTATCAGTGTAAATGTTGGTGTGTGTTGAAGGTTGTTTGTCGTCTATGTACAGTAAACTATTTAAGATTGCAATTTCTTCTGCCTGATTATTGGTACACAGTTTTCCAAGTCTGAATTTTTGTATTTCTATTAGTTCATCTCTTTTAAAAACTACAAAAGATTAATTTTTATTAATTAAATAATTTTATTGTATAAATATTTTATGTTATTATAGTTTAAAAAAAAAATGTTATGTATCAAGCACACGTTATGTACTAATTATTGTACGGGACGTGTGGCTAATAAACTACCTTCCTGTAGGGTTACTTCAGGAAGGAAATAAAAAATATATATTTATTTATAATTTTGAACGGTCCTCATTTTCGTAATCTCAGGTAGGATTGATGGACATTAGAGAAAATGTTTCGAAAATCGCGTCACGAGAAGGACCTCAAAAGCTGATTTTCCCAGAGAGAAATCTGTTTAAATATAAAATAGGATAATTTATTAAACTAAATGCTGACTTCTGAAGTACAAAAATCTCTTTTTCCGGCTCCAAGGATTTTAATGATATTTTAAATTATACTCATTCGGATAACAATTCGATATTATTATTATTTATTAACGTCCACTTTTTGCAACTAAGGCTAATTGGGACGGGTTATCTTTTCTAGCCAGGATGGGAGACTTAGGATATTGTTTAATGAATTCCGTCACTAAATAATTTCCTTTGCCTAAGCGAGAATCGAACTTGTCTCTCTAGGTTTACTAGTTTAATAAGATATTAAACTAGTTTTTGTTGAATTCGGAAAACCTATGTTGCGATATTAAAATACTTTTAAAAAATACATATTTTAAAATGAATTATTCATAATAGTGAATAGCCAATTATTAGGGGTGTGAGCCGGGGTTTAGGTGGACGTGATACTGGTGTAGATTGATATCAGCTACTAAAACTGTTACCAGTAGTTACCTTGACTACAGTCTATCGGGCTCATACAGTATTTACAGTTAGCTAATTACTCACATCTTTAATGACCCGCACTTTTAGGACTAAAACAGTCAACCTCTGCACCTGTCTCGCTTCGACATGTTTAATGTACTTTTTAATGTATGTTCATGTCTTTTTTCTTTAATGTTAGAACATCCCGTTTTTAATAATAATCTCTCTTTTTCGGGTAGGTAATTATTTTTGCCTCTTAACACAATTGTTACTTCCCTTGATGACACCAAATTTCTCTTAAAATATTGAGAAATCAACTATTGAATTAACGCTCTAGATGTGGCAATTTTTGTTAGATCAGTTTCGGATTTTGTAACAATCTCTTCAAATGTCCACTGATTCAAACAAGAAGATGAGAAACGATGAGGCCGTTTCAAATCTGAATGAATTTTTTTAAAATTATTTTTTACTGTTGGCATTATGAACCTTAGAGATTTTTCTCCGAGAGAGATATGCCTTTAATAATTCATGTAATTGGAAAATACTTGGGGAATTTTTACGGGACCAATACCCTGGTCCTCAAGACCTTCTCAAGAACTTCATACTTTTTTTCATACCTATTTTGTCCAAAATCAAAAGTAGAATTTTAGAAACTTAGAATTTGAGAAAATAAAGTTCATTTAATTTTGTATAATAAATGAATAAGATGATATAAAATAAACAAATTAGATGAGAAATGATTAGTACTAAATACTTCTTAAAAGTAGACAAATTTTGACTCTTGCGCAAATAAACTAATTAAACTTACAGAAACCTCCTTTATGACAGACTTTTGGACTTTGGTCTCTAAATTTTTAAAAGAATCTCAGCAATTTCCAAAACAAATTAACCCCTCAGAGCTTACCTTACGCCCATTTACTAGTATTATTATTAATAATTTCATGTTACTTATTTTACTATTTATAATATTTATTTTCTAATTTATTATTAGCTATGTTATTATTTAATTATATTTTATTATTGAGTTCGATTTTAACCTGGGCAACAGGAATTTATTTAGTGTTGACATAATTAAATAAAATTCCACCCTTGATAGATAAGGTTTGTATTCTGTTCTTTGCCCATCCCATTAGCACAAGTAGCACAAAGTGGACGTTAATAAATAACATATTATTAAATTTATTAATTTTTATATTGTCTTTAATTAATAAATTTATTTTATATATTCTAGATTATATTTTCTCCGCCACTTTCTTTTAAATATATGATAACAATTTATGAAAAAAAAAGAAGACAAGAATAGCAAGAGAATCAATATGAGGAAGATGTAGGGATTGCGCTGTGTGGCCAATGCCTAATTCTAGGGTTAATGGAAAATGGAAAAAAAGAAAAAAACGAAATAGGTATCATATGGATTTAAAAAAAAAATCCATGTGAGTTAAAGCGTTGGCTTAAATCTTTTAAACGTTGGTAAAGCTAAAGTGGAGAGTTTGATTCCCTTCTGGACAATAGGCATGTATTTAGTGACAAACTCATTAAATCAAATATTTACTCCCGCCCTGGTTAGAAAAGGGTGGTAACCCGAAGAAACCATTCCCAATTAGATATCAAATGTATTATGAAAGTTGTACCTAGTTTCACAAAAATAAATTATTATTGCAATTAATAATTTTAAAATTAAAAGACCAATCGTGCTAACAGCATACTAGAACGGTCATCTACAGATTATATATGAATATTATCTACATACGGAATTAATACGAGTGAGTAGATCTAAGTGGAATACACGTGCTGGGTCATGTAGTGAGCATATAAACTGTAAAAAAAAATATTTCTCTCTAATAAAAAAATAATAACTTGGAAATATAGTGGGGAGTGGTTGTTGAGTTTGCAAAAACCTTGTAAGCTATGAAAAAACTGAGGGCTGGGTATATTCCTCGCATTTATATGGGCTTATCCAGTTTTATCGCGCCCCAATATATGCACTTCATTCTCTATTATAACTTAAAAAAAAAAAGATTTTCTTTTTTTTTCGAAATTTTCTACATAAGGTTTCTTAGACGAAAGGCTGTTATCGAAGCAAAGATTCACCCTGAAATAAATGTTTTAATTAATTACTGAAAGAGATACATTCGCTAGAAGAGATACTTAATAAAAAAAATGCTCAGGCCATGAGGGGCTGCGTTAACTAAGCAGATTTCCCACGTGCGTCACGTATTTGCATTTATCTCAAAAGGTACATAAATGTTCAATGAGAGCAGCAATATTTGGCATTTAGGCTTCAAATGAAGTACTTCATAATATAACAGCTAATTGTAAGTACGACATAAGTATTATTATTATTTATTTGAGATGACGCTACAATGGCGATTCATCTATTAACATGTTTGAATATAATTTTACAATTAAATAAATAGAACCATGCCGCTACAATGGCGATTCATATTTTAACATGATAGTATATAATTTTACAAGATTAAATAAATATTAAAATTTTTAGACAGCTAACTTTTACAAATGTACAAAATGAATAGAATGGACAAAACTACATATAAATTGTTAGTATATTTATTTATGAGGAAAAATATAAAATAAAAATAAAACAACAAAGAAAAAAAAAGATAAATAAAAATAAAAGAAAAACTATAAATAGTTAAACTGGAAGGAGGCCAAACTTATATTACACAGTGCTTGCTATATATAACTTTCACAATTGTTGATAATAGGTTTTATATTTCATCAACGACATGAGTAGGAGTGTGGTTTTACTAGAAGCGGAAAACTCAGAAATGCGAATACCTCTGTTAAAAATCAACACAGTGAAAAAACGTACATGTAGACATTTATAGAAGACATTACATTAAATTTGCAATTACATTGGTTCTATACAATATTTCAATACGATTTTCAAAAGTCCCACTCTAACCCTCTCCACTCCCACTGGTCGGATTACAGCCGTTAACGAACTTTATCTTTATTTTTCCATAAAATGTTTAAATATTGAGTATGGTAACGATCAAATAAACATTGCCACCGCTAGTGCGCCGACA